>BQNB010072386.1:0-32456 GCA_026074375.1 Tanacetum coccineum
AAAACTTGAAAGTGTTACAAAGCTGAAAGTAAAAAGCTGTAAATGACTTTGAAATTTAAGCTAAGATTAAAAATTAACAAGTTACTAAAAAAATTAAAAAACTAGATGGCTCAAAGGCTCTTATATATAGCCGAAGTCTTCATCTCTTGGACTTGCAGCTTGTGCTTCTTTTGTGAGAGCAAAAACAAGTGTGCTTCTTTGGAATCAATCTCGGCCATCGAAAATACTTTGGGAATGATGAGGGATTGCCAACATGGCACTTATACAACTGGGGGGGGGGTAGTAGGGTGGATGAAATGATTTTGGGTAGGGTGTTGAGTGGTTTTGCAGGGGAGAAGGTATGGGACGACATCCAAGTTGTACTGGGTTTGTTGGGCGGGAAAGAGGGCTTTTAGGGAAGTAGGCAGCTTTGGTCCCCTAAAGTTGTATAACTTGAATGCAATCTTTGCCTTCTTTGCAATTTTGACCCTTGTCTTTTTCTTTTGCAATACAACTTGAGGTTTGGCAGTTTTAGTCCCTCAAGTTGTATTTTCTTCATGTGGATGACTTTTGACTTTGACTTGACTTGGTCTTTTCCACTCCGTGCTCGGTTTTGTTTGTTTTTGGCTTTCTTTTTGTTCTTTTCTTGAATATCCGTTCCTGCACAATACAAATGCAAACATACAAATACAATGTATTTTTGGTACGTTTTTAGTCATTTAAGTCTGTTTTAAATGGAAAATGGTATGTGTAATTAAGCACATATCAGCGGTAAGCCAGGTAAGTCCTCTAGAAAAACCTCCATAAAGTCCCGTACAGTCGGCACGTCCTCAAGTCGCTTCTCCTCCGACTTATCTCCGGTTTCCTATTTCGTTACTTGTGCCAGAAAAATTTGGCAACCTCTCATACTTATGAGTTTTAGTGCACGATATAATGCTCAACTTTGACTTCTCTTTTCTACTGCCTCCATCACCTTGGACTATCAAAACTTCATCTCCATAGGGAATCCGCACAACCTTCTCATCGCAAACGATCACCGCATTATGGTTTGCTAACCAATCCATGCCGATGATGGCGTCAAAGCTACCAAGTTTTACCGGCATTAGGTCAATATTGAATGGGTGACCTAATAATCCTAACGTACAACCTCTAAGCACGGTATTAGTTTCAGAAATTCTTCCGTCGGCTAATTCGACAGCAGAGATAACGTCTAAAGTATCGGGGGTTATATCAAGCAAGGTACTACATGTAGTCGATACGAAACTTCTATCGGCACCCGAATCGAATCATATGAAAGCATAATGATTGTTGAGAAGAAACGTACCCTTAACGACATTGGAATCGGGGTTAGCGTCTCCTTTACCTAGCACATATGTTTTCCCTCTTTCTTCACCAACTCTATTCTTGTTTCCAGCCTTATTCCCACGGTTTTGATCCTTCAACTTTGGACAATCACTTCGGTAATGTCCTTGCCCTGCACATCATAGTCAACTCTTAAAATCTCTGAGTATAAGCAGCCAAATCATTGTTCTTCACGGTTAAGTTCCACAGTTCAATTTCCATTTTCTAAATCTCATTCCTTGGGCAGTACACCTTCAGTACATTAGCATCATGAGCTCTCATCTCATGACATGGCAAATGGCAGCCTCAGTCCCAATAGTCCTTTGTGTGAGTTCCACCATTGTTTAGTGCATGTTTAAACCGTGTACAAGTAGCATACTTGGACTTGGTATTTCTTTGGGCGTTGCTGTTATGGAACACTATTTCCATCTTCTCAAACCACCTTATTAATCTGACAACTCCTTCCATTCCCTTAAAGTTGAGTGGTTGACACTTCATGAAATCCTAGTAGGTGCATTCTCTAGCAACTAGCCTATCGCCTCTACCATTCTCATTTGGATTTCCATTTCCACCATTTCCATTCTCACTATTTCCATTCTCACCATCTCCATTACCGCCATCACTGCCGTTCTGGCTTTGATTCTCAGCCTTGAGAGCATTGGCAGCACGGGTCGCCTCATGAGCAACCAACGCTTCTTCCACACGTCGGTTAATGAGTTATTTGATTGCTTCAGGGGTCATACCGGAGCGAGTGATAGTCATTGTTCTATATTACAAGACATAACACTTGATGAGATTCGATACGCAATATAACTACTATAGATGGAAATTTAGGTTTACAAGAGAAAATTTTAAATATAAACACGTTTTTGCCAGACGAGTAAATAACAATAAAGAATAATCGCAGAATGAATCAAAAAACTAAGCTTTCATTTCACAAATAAATGCATAATTCGGTTACAATCAATTCCAAGATAGTTACATGATTTACGCATTATTTTACAGCCAACTCTAGATCCTATCATCATCTAATATCCTACAATGATCATGGTACTACTAGTCTATGGCGTAAAACCCAAATGTCTCTCAACATACGACCCCAACCTCCTAAGTCTCCTCCGAGTATTATCACGATCCCTACGAACCTGATGGAACTCCTCTTGTGAAAGTGCCATGTGCCAACGAAGACTATCAATCGGATCTCTCTCTATACTTAACATGGCTTGAACCTTTAGGTACTTCAGTCTCAAACTCCCAATCCTCTCAACCAAACTAGCTCGCTCTCTACTAGCTACCATCTGACTAGTCTCCAACTGTCTCTAAGTGGTCTCAATCTTAGTAATCCTATCAATAAGAACCTCTGACATGTAGTAAACTATATCATAAATAGTATCCTCAAGATCAGGTATACCTCCTCTAGAAGACTTAAAACTATCACCAATAACCAATGGATCTACAACGATCTCTCTCGTGTCTGCCAGTTCTAGCTCATACCATCAAACTCTCTCATCATCCTCACTTAACATATCAAATAGCATCCTATATTCAGAATCCCAAACCTATCACCATCCTCAGGGTTGAGCGACAACTCTCATCTATTACTTACATCTGCAACAGCCTCTGCATCAGCAGTATCTACCTCCATATGCTCCTCTCCGCTATCCTATGGTGAGTATGAATCTCTAAACCTCTTGCGAGGTGGTAAAAGATCAGCAGGAGTAGGGGCTATCGACCTTGAAACATGAGTGGATGATGGTACCGAAGCAATGGGGGTTCTACATCTCTTAAGAGATGGCCTAAAAGAAGGCAAAGATGAATCCAATGACCTCTCAAAAGATGAACCTAAAGATGACTCTGATGTAGTCGGTGGGTAAGGGGTAGACAATGGTGCAGACCTCTAACGTCTAAAAGCCTCACTATGTAGTGGAGTCCTAGTAAGTGATCGATAAACAAATCTCTGTGGTGTAGATGAATCAGCATCGGTGGTGTCTGGTGGTGTATGTCCGGATAAGGAATGATCTGAAGGTACACTAGAAGAAGATGAGTCTGATGAAGAATGACGATCCGATGAATGATGAGATACACGTCTCCATGCAAGTCTACGAGCAGGAATGGGTCTAACTCTCTTCCTCGCAGTCAACAACTTACACGGCCCGTTAGGATGGGTGCGGTAAGGTCGACCGAAAGGAATAGCCTCACCGGGTCGGACAAGAATCGCTGGCCATCAACGAATCCTGGGTGGGGCAACAACAGGTGCAAGGGGAACTCTTATAATTGGTACAGAGCATCATGGAGATGCGTTACGGTCTTCTGCTCAGCAGGCTCGGACTCACCGTCCGCCTCCGAGTCATCAGAACACAGAAAGGGTGCAACCAATGGCAAATCTGGTGCGGGAGGTAAAGAATCCTCTGATGGATCAGAATCAGAAGAAGGTGAGTAATCTACTAAATCATGTACCCCAGCAGGTGAGACGACTGAAACTGCACCCACCTCCGGTGTAACTATAGGGTCAGCTAGAACAATAGGAACCTCAGGGATAGCAGGGATAATAACAGGAATAGCACCAAAGAGAATCACTCGTGGGGCATGAGAACCCATACTCTCCTCAGACGTATCAGACGAAATAGAAATAACAGGAGCAGCCATGACCTGTACAATCACAAGTTTATATAAATCCTCTTTATATGAAACCATGCACGTGCAAGTAAAGCCATGAAATAAGTATGATGCGAAAATATGAAATGGCAAAATGATGAATAAAGTAATTATGGAAATATGATATATATAATCGGTACTTATATATATTAAACGCTATTATTATAAGATATATATGTAAGCAGGTAAGGCACGTAGGATCACATACTAGTTTTAGACCAGACCTAGATATACTACCTGATTCTCTATAATCTTGGCTCTGGATACCAATCGTTCACACCCCCAAACGGGGCCTAGACGGAAAACACGTGTCCGGGCGCGTGACGTCATAATACACATCACACAAGATACAAAGAACGACCTCTAAGGGTATGTTTGAAAATCCAACATCGTTGCATTAATTGAAATAGTTAAAGTTTGACATAAGTTTAAAGATAATAACGTTTCTTGAAAATCGGCCATAATTGAAATAGGAATAAAAGTTTTTAGAAATTGACAACGATGTTTAAACAGTAGATAATAGCGTTTCTTGAAAATCGGCCCAATGCATTAGCTCGGCACCAAATAGCAAGCAAAGACATCCACAGCTAAGCACCTGAGAAAAACATGCTAAAACGGTCAACATAAAGTTGAGTGAATTCATAGGTTTGAATTTAATATTAAAAGTGTACCACAAGTACGCACGTGACAATTATAACAGATACAACTTCACATAAAAAGAATGTATTTACTGTTGCACTAAGCTAATGACACCGAAGCTCAGTTTAAAAGGAAGCATTTTATATGCCAAATAGTATTCCACGCCCTAGAGGAATCTGACCAAGATCACCTATTGACATTCTGACATGGTATATATCCGTTTGTTCGGGACCTCCGAATCTAGTAAGCGCTACTTACCCGGATAGGGATAATTACTCCCAATAGATCTATTTACAACATTCGCGCTCACTTAACCAGTACGGTCGGTTAAGCAATTGACGGTTCATGATAATTCAGGCATTAGTGGTCTATTCGCTACTTAGGCAACACGTAATCAGGAAAAGGAAACGTAAAGTAACTGTGTCCATAGTTTGAAAACAAGCAATGTTTCTCACCCCAAAATAGTAAAGTAAAAGTAGTAAAACATGGGGCTATGAACTCACCTTAGCAAAATGAGCAAATGATAATCACGCAAGTAAAAGGTGATATAGAAATCTAGCCGCGACCTAGAATAATAACGCGTCTCAGAAACACGGAAAGTATGCCAAGAATTGCACAATATGTTCATCACCAAAAGACATCCATGTGTGTTTACTTTAGTTTGATTAACAAGACGTGATGAAATGAAATCATATAGTTTTTCGTTAAGTTTCGGCGTTTATCCAAAAGTTTCCATTTTTAGTAAGTTTCTATTGTAGGAAAGTTTTTAGTTTCGGGACGTTAATACCGTCCCCTATATTCATTAAGTTTCCATATTTTCAAAATGCACTAACCATAATCGCTTAACTTCCAAGTCCGATCCGCTAAATTTTACCAAACTTACTATTTTTAGTAACTTTATCGCTTTTCCCAAAATATGTTAATGACGTTTTGAAATGATACTAATCAATAGGTATGTGTTACTATATGTTTTGCTAGTGTTTAGAAAGTCCAAAAATATCCGAAAGTGTCCGAAAACTCATTTTACTATTCACATCAGCACACTATTCATCCGGTTTTGTCGAAAAATGTTTCAAGTTTCATTTGGCCATAACTTGGTCGTTTTAAATCCGTTTTTAAAGTGTGATATATGAAAAACTATCTATTCGAAACGAGCTATTCAAAAACTACTTTTACGCATAATGAAAACATTTTTAGGTCGACCAAAACCTCAAAACAAATTTGGGACAGCAAGCACTTTTTGTTAAAATCGCAACCAAAATCCACCCAAACTTCATAATAGTGCCTAATCTCCATTCACAACTAATCCATAACAAAACCACACCTAAATCTAACCTAATCCCTTTATTTCTATTGTTGCAACACTCATCAACTCTCATCTTACCAAGAACACAATATTTAACTAGTAAAATAAAGTAGTATCATTATTTATGAAATATTGTCTTTAAAATCTTTAAAAAATTGAAACACAGCATATGGATGTATAGATCTTGAACATATAAGAAAGAATATAGGAAAAACCACAAAAACGATTCAAGATACTTACGAGAATGAAGAACAAGTAGTGAAATCACAAAATCTATACCCTAAACTAATAGATCTATAAAACCCACTAATAAAAATCAAACCCTAATTTGTAGATCTTGAAAATACTTGAAATCAAAGAAAAACCTTCTTAGAATAACCTTGGATCTTGATAAAATTAAGTATGGAATGTGTGAATCTTGGTAGAAATCAAAAGTATGGATTGTGTATGTATGTCGTGGCCAAAAGTAAGGAAAAAGAGAGAAGAAAATTGTTATTGGCTTGTGAAATGAATTAGAAACCCTAAGTTGTGAGAATGTAAGGTATTTATAGGCCAAAGAGGGTTTAGGGTTACATGGTTTTAAGTAACAAATGACCAACACACACCAAAGGTGTGTGTGTGGTTCGGCCGAACATAGCCACAAGGAACATTTGGTTCAAAAAATTTGATCAAGGTTCATGAATTTAGTGTAGAAGTCCTTAGGTATGATACAAAAGGAGAAAAAGTGAGAATCGGGAATAATGCCGACTGAGATGGAGCTAACACTGGAATAAACCCAACAAGGTGTTAGTTATGAAGTCTCGGTAAGCATTGAAGGGGTTGAAGAATGAAAAAGAAATGTAAGGATAAAGGGTGAAAAGAAAGAAGCCCTCCATACACTTAGGCAGAAACCGGGTCAATACATAATCTGTCAGAAACACTAAGTTGTTTTCTGACATTGAAGACAGTCATGGACCCAGTGACGCTATGCACAACCCTCCCTAGCCACTCAAGGTCTCTCAACAGACTCTTGTTTCATTTCTCACGGAGATTACACGCATTTCTATCAACTTTCTCACTCCGAGTTAGTTGATATTGAAAAGGTGGCAGTCTGCTCCAGCCTCCGATCACTAAAATCAAAGTGCACTATTGAGTCTAGAGCCAAAAGAGATCATCCATAAATCTCATTAGGACACTTGTCAAAATTATGCTTGCTATCTCACACAATGTGAATAACGAGAAATATATATAGAGTCCTACGCATTATCCTTGTGATTTTGCCAGAACATCAGAGTGATACTCAAGTAATCACAATGAAGATGGAAATCCTGCTTGAGTCAACATCAAACAAGCTCATGGTAGGTGACTTGTGCGATTCTATACGAATCAAACTTGTGACAACTGGAAAGAAATGATGGTGCGATTCTATAAGAATTAAACTTGTTCCAGGTTATGAATTGACGATTGATGATGAATTTTTGAAATGATTAACACTCTCGATGTGTCACAAAATCACTTTAGCAAGTGACACGTCGATTGATTTTCAAATCATTTTTTCTATTTCAAACGATGAGACAGTAACTCACTGGTTTACTCTTATCGTGTTGTCTGCTTTGAGACGTTCCGATGATGAGAACAAGCTGAGTTTGATGAATCTAATACAAAATATGTTAGAAAGATTCTATACTTTAGCTGGAAATCATGTTAAGGAGATTCTTCTTAAATTGAATCTACATCACAGGTCGATCCTTACGGATTCGAAGGTTACTTCAACCAAACACGGGCGAATGACAAAGCCATATTCGTCCCCCTGCTTTATTGCTAATTGTTTTAATGCAGGTTACTTAAAGATGGAGGTGAAAGTACCTGATTCCAGCTGACTCACAAGATTCATAGCCACATGCTCATACCCGACCAAAAAACATAAAGACATCATGAAAGCTCAAGTACATGTTTCATGACTTCCGCTACTCTGATACCGTACGTCTTTCTTGAAGTGGCGGAGTATTAAAGTCAATGAATTTCTAAAAAATTTCGTCACTCTGATGCCAAACATCTTTCCCGAAGTGACGAAGTATTAAAGTTAAAGAACCTCAAGAGATATGCATTATAAAGCTTTTCAAGATAACGTATCAAGAAAGGTATGAGCATGTCAGTCCAGAAGTCACAAGTTCACAAGATGAAGAAGGCAAAGTTTTACAAAGATGGGACTGAGATTATGCTTGGTTGATGGATCTTAAGAAAGATAATAAGATCACATACAAGTCAAGTACAAGATAAAGCTAAAGACTAAAAGTCTAAGATTGCTACATCAAGATTCACAAAGATAAAGAACATGATAACAGACTTCGACACGATAAAAGTTTGTAAGACATTCATAGAATGCAGAGCTTAAGTTTTTATAAATTAGAGTGACCTCCTTGGGGGGAGATTGTTAGGAATCAAAAAAGGGATCATTCACTTCACGTATTTTACGTTTCTAGCTCGTAGTCCATAATGTATTGTTTAGTAAGCTAACAGGGCCAAAGATAAGGAAAAGCCCATGGAAAGCCCATGATGGCCCATCCATAGCCGGCCAAGGTTAGTATTTATACACCTCACCATGCTTTGGAGAGGTGGTTGGTTGTTTATTTTTCACACATTAATACAAGTTCTCTTATATATTTACTTTCTCTCTCTAAGTGTTCATCCAACCCACTCTCTCTAGAATCACCTTTATTTCCCTCTCATCTAGTATGTTATTAGATTAGTATACATCATGTTTGTCGTAAGCTACCTTCACTGGACTCTATAGCGATGGAACCATGTCTTCTATGCCCTCTATAGTATCATACTTAGCAGCCCTGGTTTTTGTTGTAGAAGTCATATATTTCCTGCTTAAACTTCCACCTTTAAGATATTCGAGGTCGTTGTTGATGAAGTAGTTAGCAAGAACTACTTGACGACCTTGATTCTTCATTTCAATGGTATGACGGATTGATAAGGTAAATGGATATTCGTGTCCTTCAGGGTTCGTCCAGTCAAGTCGATCGGTAACAGCCTTATAACAAGATATTCTTGTGTAGATTGAAAGTTGGTCCAACAAGATATTCTTGTGTCAGATTCTCAATCTTCAGATTATTCAAGACATATCCAAGTCAATAGGAGTGCTCATCAGCTCATCAAAGGTAAGAGGAGGTTTCCTGCTTTGGCAATTTTGCTTATCCAAGTCTGAGTTGGTCTAAATCAATTGACTTTGTAGTATTCCAATCTGAATCTGGAGTCGGAGGTCTCTTGGGTTTCTTGAACCAGTCATCCTTTGAAGCTGCCTCGACGTTGGGTTGACCGTCAGTGTTACCCAAATCTTCTCTTTGATTCAGTGGCATCTCTGTGTCTGCAGTCTCAAACACTGGTTCCTTTACTTGAGCAGACTTGCTAGATGATTTTGACTGAGACTTGGAGCCTTTGGATAAGCTTGACTTAGATTCTTTTAACTTAGAACCTCATGATGGTTCAGCATCCTTACTTGTCTTCTGCTTCTTCAACCCTTGGTCTGATCCAGCTGGAGGGTCTTCATATTGTCTTTGTCTTCTCGGTCTTTCTTTAACGAATATACTTTACCATAAGATTCGAAGAGGTCCTTGCCAAGCTTGTAAGATTTGACTAATGCATCGTAGAGATCTTTATGTTCTTGAGCACCTCGATACAATTTACTTTTCTGAATCTTATCTAAGAGGATCTTCTTTAATTCAAACTCAGTGAGTGACGCAGCTGCCTTGTATGTAGACTTGGGGAGAGGAAGATTTAGCCAATACGATATTCTCGAGTGATTTCGTAATGGAGTTTTGAATCACAGGAGTGGTGCAGTCAGATACTTCCTTTGGTAGGATTTCAGGAAGTTGATTCTTATCTTCATCTTTGATAATCTCTTTCACAAAATTTTCAACAAGGATCTATATATCTCTTTTTTTTTTTTTTCCTTCTCAGCTTTAAGCCTTCTTGTAAATTTGTTGTGTATGACCTGAAAGACTTCTTAATGAATCTTTAAGTCTTGTGCTGTGTTGAAATCCAAATTTGAGGCATTTGTGACTTTATTCATGTTTCGGAGAAAGTTGTGCAGAGTAGGTCAGATTTTTGTTTCAATGAGAAAGCCTTTTCCAAAGCAGAAAAAACTCTTTGATCGAATCTAAACAGGGATGAAAAATCTAGAAGAGCAAGGAATGAAGTTGTAGTTGTTGCAGTTGTTGGTGTAAGAGTTGGTGTTGGTGTTGATTGTTGTTGAAGAGGAGTGATTGGTGGAATTGTTAGAGGGATGGTTGATCCAGCTGCAGTAGACGTTTTCGAGATTACCGTGACAGGTATGTTAAGAAGAGGTGGAGTCTGAGTACTTGGTTCTTCATGACGAATGATGTTGTCATTTTTCAACACGTTGATCAATTAAACTTCTAATTTATCAATCATTTACTATTTATTTTTTAGAAATACATATACGTATATGTAAGCAAAGTATCTTACAAACTATTCTTAGGAAAGAATAAAAAGTAATCAACACGGGTATCGTTTTCCTCTGTGAGAGGTGAATGAAAATCCATGTTCAAGTTGTAAATTGAGTTTGCTTGTCATTAAAGTTTTGGTATTTGGTTTTAAAACTATTTTTTATACTAAAAATTAACTAATAATAATTCTAAGATTTAAAACTACAAGATTATACTAAAATTGATCTAAAAGATATAAATGACAAATATGCTTGCTAAGTGACGTGAAAAGTTCATCAAGTGTGAATTAAGGTTTATTAACGAATTAATTTCCTTAGAAAAAATAATTATCTCACAACATTGGTTTATTTTGACAAAAATCTCTTAAAAAGATATTAATTACAAGATGTATAGTTTGACTATCCTCCGGTTTTTGCCCTTTGAAACAATCAAACTATAAATCTAAATAATCAAAGATTATTTAATAAAACCCTTTTTCAAATCCACACTTAATTCCCAAATCACTATATCACTTAACAAGCATTAATAAAACTACTCGCTACTCATAATGATAAAATAAGCAAAGCAAAACATTTTTTTATTCTAAAGCTACACTAATTAATTGAAAAAGGATAGAAAATGGAACCAAGTTGAAGACCCGCAAGTAAACGATAACCACCCGATTTATTTAGCTAAAACAAATAATCAAATTCGGTCTAGCTAAATAAACCCGTAAGCTCTGCGCCTCATGAGTTGACCGGTACCAAAAGTTAAACAACAAAACAATACAAACTGTTATATAACAATAGTCTACAATATCTCTTGCAATTTTAATTAATCATTTACTCTAGGGGCCTCCCTTCCAATTACAATGCAAGCCCAATGAACTAAATCGTGTTACCAATCTAAACTAAAGTACCCTAACTTAAACTAAGCGCCAAACTAAGCATGGAATTCTTAAAACATTATAACGATAAGCCCAATTGATGAATGTTATGATTAGTTTAAACCTAATATTAAAAACTTAATATACTAAGTGATATAAATTAAACGTTGTGGCCCTTTTTTTTTCAGAAAAAACTTTTCCCGACTATGAAACAAATGAGCATCTATATTGTGTTTTTCATCTAACCGATATCTATACTTTAAGCTCAAAACATAAACCGAACAATCAATTAGCAAATGATACTAATTTTTTTTTAAACATCAAATAAGCTCGGCACGCAAATCTTTAAAGACCACGATATCTATAAGCAAAACTGATTTGAGCAGAGTACGATTACCTATAAAACATTGCTCTTAAGCAAGGGAGATAAGAAAGGAAAAATAGAATTAGAAAGGAACAGTTGATAAGCCACAACCTTATTAGATTTATAAGGCATTAAGTTTGACCGGATCGCTATAGAAGCTTTTTAGATCTATGGTTAAGCTAAAAGTTAAGAAATAAAATAAGCAAAAGCTTATTTGGTAGTATAAGCTCACTCTCAATCGAATAAGCCATAAGCGATTAGCTTATTTGTTTCAAGGATTTAGCTTGAATGAAACAATTAAGCCCAAACTAGTTATTTCTTTTTTATTAATCAGAAATTAAGGCTAAATAAATTTAACTTTTAATTTTGCCAAAACTATTTTGAAATAGAAAAAGAAAAAGTTGCGAGAATAAGCAAAACATAATTTCCATCCAACTTAAATCATTCGTGTTACAAATCTTGAACAAACTTACGAAATAAGCAGAGTACAATAAACAGGAAAAACGAAATAAGGTACTACAAATTTGAAATAAGCTAAAAACTTAAAAAGCTAAACTAAAAAAAACTAATAGACTAACTCCCTCAAATGAGTGGAGCGTGATGACTTTTATAGGGCCAGGAGGGGTGATTTTGTAACTTTGGTCCAATCATTTAATAATCGAGTGGCCAATGATTGGCTTGAGAATTGAGTCACACGGATTGGGAAATTATATGTAATGATCCAGCCGGTGTGAGAGCTCCACGTGTCCAATTGTATTGCTTCATTTTTACGCAAGAATGCAGTCTGTTTGATCCTTTTCATAGCAAATTTTGAAATAGAATGAAATGTATTAACTTTGCTTCAACACATGGCATCTTCTTATTTGTCCTCCAATTTGAGTGCTTTGGCCTGTGACGATTTATGAATTCATTTCCTGGCACGTGACAATGACGTCACTAAACGTTAGTCGATTAGATTAGGATATTAGATTTCCTAAATGAAGCTGAGGATTTGAAGCTCTTATGAACAAAGGACAAAACCACGAGCACGAGAGGCTTCTAAAATCCGGGACAATCCTGGACAATCACAAAAACAAACACAAGCAAATGAGAATGGAAAGAGGCGAGCCTCCTTACAATAACACACTTATTCATTACTACATAATATTACAATTAGGATAAGCATGGGGTGCCTCGCACAAAGTGCTTGTTTAAGGTCACTAAGTTTGACCCAATCCCCGAATTCATTGGTTCTTGGGGATGGTTTGGAGATCCAGGCAAACTAATTTTGGTACGTCCCCTCCAAAGTAGTGCTTAAGTCGGTGACCATTCACCTTGAAGTTTGGCATGGAGTTTTGAGATAACTCGACGGTGCCATATGGAAATACATGGGCAATGGTGAACGGTCCGGACCAACGGGATTTTAACTTGCCTAAAAAAAATCTTCAATCTAGAGTTAAAGAGGAGGACTTGATCACCGACGTTGAAAATGTGGTTTTTAATCTTGGAGTCATGGATCCTCTTTGTTTTCTCTTTATAGATTAAAGTGTTTCTCATAGGCTGATCACGAAGTTAATTTAGTTCTTGAGGTAAAACTTTACGATGATCGCCTGCTGTGTTACTATGTCAAAGTTTGCTAATGCATTCAAGGCCCTGTAGGACTTTGTGCTTGAGCTCGTTCGGTAGATGACATGCCTTTCGTACACGAGCTTGTAAGGGAGTACACCCGAGAGGTGTTTTATAAGCGGTTCGGAAGGCCCAAAGTGCATATCTAATTTGTTCCCGACCCAAGAGGGGCCACGGTTTTAGCCTACGGTCCTTTCATGAATTCGTTTCAAGCCACGTTGGAGAATTTCCTCTTGCCAACTGTCTCGTGGCTTTGATACGCAGTTACTTAATATTTTTGGTAAGCCATGACTGGTGAGTGACACCGTATTAACATGAATTTGAGAGTGGTCATTGCATAATGTGGCATACTGCGTATCCCACTAACTGATAGCGCGGGGAGTTCCAAAACCGAGCAAAGAGAGATTTATGGAAATTTGCAAACAAATAGAGCCGTCGTTGGTGGGAGTCGCTTTCGCTATCGACCCAATTTCACAGTGTCGATGGCCACGTGTATTGTATTTGTTACCTCGTGAAACGGGAACGGGCCCACCCTCATGAAATTGATGGCCCAACACGTCTCAAAGATCTTCGCAATCCATTGGATGAATTTTGAGGCTTTCAATCACGCCTGCCGAAATTTTTCCTTGACTGTTGACAAAGTGTCTCATCAGGATCGAATGACACAAGTCCATGGGCATCTCGGTAAATAGTGGGCCAATAAAATCCTGAGTCAAAAACCTTTTTGGCGGTGTAGTTGGCACCATAATGTCCCCCGGTGGGTCCACTATGGCAAGCTTTGAGGATGTCAATAGCTTCTTGCCGGAAAACACCAACTGCCGGATAAAATTGATCTGCACATATTTTAAACATAGAAGGGTAATCCTCAAATGTAGTGTTTAACAATCCTTGAAAAAACTTGTTATTTTGTTGGGATGGCTTCCATTTAATAATGAAATTCCCCGCCTGGTAATTTGCAAAATCATGCAAAATCCAGTTGGGTTACATGAGTCACCAAGAAAAGTCACCATTTTAAGTGTCTCGAGTTGGAATCGCTGCCATAATCTCCTATTGGGTAGGAGCACATTTTCATAAAGGATATTCTAATCGTGTAAGATGATCAGCCAGCGAAGATTCTCGCTACCTTTTTGTGTCAATTACTGTTTTGAATTTGAAACTCTTGAAGGAGGAAAGAAACCCACCGGAAGCAATCTCGCTTGGAATCACTGTTGGGAAAATAGATTTGTAACAGACTTAAATTCTGGTTGATATTAACAGTTAAGTTCTGATAGTGATAGTGAGTTCTGGTTAGTATTATGTTAATACTGGCTGTACTAGCTTAAGTCTGCCGAGAAAAATATATGTTAGTAATGGTAAATGTAGCCTGTACTAGAGTTGAGTCTGGACATAGTTAATTCTGTTCTTAGTTAAGTCTGTTTATGATACAGTTTAGTATTAGTCTATTTTAGAGATATCTTAGGAATATCTTTGGAAAGGTATGTCATTATTCCTTTGGACCGTTTGTAAAGCCCATTAGGGTTTCCTGTGTGTATAAGAGGAACCCTAAGGCACAATGTTACACACACGTTTTAGAGAAATATCAATAGAAGCATAGAGCTTTATAAGCAAAATAGTATTATCGTTTCTTCTTTACTCTTGTGTTAAGATTCCGCATTAACACTTGATTTTCATAGCTAAGTGTCTTCTCATATTGTTGATTTGGATTTAGCCAAGTTATCTATCGTCTTACAAAGGCTAGTCAGATCCTAACCAATAGGACCTATAAGTATGAGATCAGAGCCTTTTAGAGGGGATTCACTCACCTCTGAGAGAAGAAGAATCATAGAACACACAAACAACAACTAACTATCCTACAATATGTCACAACACCTGCAAATGTTGATTTATACAACCATCTCTGTGATGGTTGAAGAAGCAAACCCAATGATAGATGCATCAGACATACTGGACCCTTACACTTAAAAAACAACAACAGATGATTCCCCAGTTCTACTGCTATCTCAATATAAAACTCCCAATTTTGAAGAAGGAGGGAGGTATTGATATATGGGCAATGGAGTGGAGCATTACCTTGAGTACTTTGACATTGAAAGTTGGAAAGGTAATTCAGAATTGGTAACTCAAAGAAGAGAATTTCAACTGGAAATGGATGGTGTTGTTCTGTGTATTTCACCAGTTACTGCTGCAGAGATTCAAGCCTGGTTGAAAAGGAAAGGAAGGCTAAGTATATTTTGCTGATGGCCAATTAATAAAGAACTTATGAGAAACGATTTCTGGAATGGATGATGCAAAAGAGATCTGGGAAGCCATCAGAACTAGGTTTGGTGGTAATGCATATTCAAAGAAAATGCAGAAGGCTATTTTCAAACAACAGTTTGAAGCATTTAAAATATCCAATTCTGAAGGACTAGAAAGGGATAGGAACAGGTTTCAACAGTTACTTTCTCAATTGGATAGCTCATGTGCTGACAGTATCAACAGAAACGATGCAAATCATATGTTTCTTAGATCTTTCGTTTTTTTTTTTTTTTTTTTTTTTTTTTTCCCTTTAGTATGGTCCAATTTGGCAATGACAATGGAACTAATACAGAGATTGACAATTTATCTATTGAATGATTTGTACAATAACATTAGAGTTTTTTGAGCTAAAGAAATTCAAGGTGTCTCCTAAAACATCTTCAATGTGCTCAAAATTGTTGCTTTTGTTTTACAAAGCAAAAGTAGACTAATTAAGGTTAAGTCTTGGTTTTTCTGGTCCTCCCCATCTTTTCACGCTCCATTTTGTGCATACGGATTCTTGCAATCCTTCTACTTCTTCAACATATATTACTAAAAAAAGAAGTCTCTTGCTGGTTTTGCTGATGAGTAATCTTATTCCCTCTTTGCCAAACAAACAGAGGATTTGGACTTACTTCTGAGATTTGGAAACTGATTGTTGATTGTAGATATTGAAGAGCGAATGGACATCAATTGGCAAATTGCAAATGATTGCTATTCGAATGAAGAAGTTTTATAAGATATATACAGGAAGGAGCCTTCCGAGGAGAGTCTCGCTTCGTGGATGGAAAAAAACGCATGGTGGCTTTGACAAAAAGAGAGGCTTGAGTGTTTCAATTGTTCACAACAATGGTCACTGTGCTAGAGAATGTACAGGCAAAGGCCGGACACATGATGGAAAAGAGAAGGAGATTCTCTCTTTTATCAACATCAAGAATGTGGGAAGGAAAGAGAAGAATCAGATGGGTTTGCTGACAATGGATGATGGGATTGTCAATTGGGGAGAACATACTAAAGCTGAAGAAACAAATCATGCACTTATGGCCTATCAGCTCAAGCAATGAGTGTATCTTTGCTTGTTCATAAAAACTTGCTTTGATTCATATAATAAGTGCTTTAAACACTGTTTGTGATGGAAAATGAAATCAGTTAGGTGATCAAGAGAACAAATACTTGGCTATAGTCAAGCTGTTAAGAAACTAGAAGCTCAAACTTGCTTTACTTTCAAATACTCGCATTTCTCTAAATGAAAAGCTTGCATTTCAAGCTAATGAAATACATGAAAAAGATGAAAAGCTTAAAAGATATAGAAGAATAGGAATGAAAGCTGTAAAAGAAAAGGAACAATTGCAGAAAACAGTAGATTCATGGAAAGATTCTTCCAAGAATCTTTGGAGATTAATTAATTCTGGCATGAGTTCAAATGATAAACTTGGCTTAGGGTTTGAAATACAATCTAATGATGAGGTTCTAAGTTATGAGGAAGAAATAAATTTTTCTTTTTTTTATTATGTCTTTAAGTGTTCATTAAGAGGAGTCAATAGGAAAACCTTCGTACATTTGATTTACAAAGACCAATGATTTTAAAGGTATCGCTACCCTCCTTTAAGTGGAGATTTATTCTCCTAAACCACAGAGGAAATGAAATTGATGATTCTTTGTATGTTTATGGTAAAAAGGGTCCTCAAAAACCTGAAATTAGTGTGTCAGATGACAATTCTTCTGAGCATTCTACCTGTCAATCAAATGACAGTGAAGGATCTTGTGGAAATACCTCTGAGCACTCTTTTGAGACTGAATCAGAAAGTGTAAGTGAACCAAGTGAGATGTCTAAGTCAAGGTTGGAAGTAACAAATGAGAAAGATGTGTCTGTTTCAAAATCAATAGAAGTTGCACCTAGTTGTGTCTCACACATAATATAACTATAGGCAACACTTAAATATATGGAAACAACATAAAGTTAATAGGCAAGAATTGGAATGATTATGATGAAAAGAGAAATAGGGAGGTTTACTCTTTTTCAAAGAAAAAATGTTTTTGTTTGTGGTGTCGAAGTTCATTTAATTAAGATTGCTGACTATTTGTAATGAAAATAGCAAGGGAAGCTGTGGTAAGAGGGTTGTTATTTTGGTAATGGGGTAGGGACAAAACAGTTTGGACAATGCAAACAGGATTATTCACCTCTATAACTTTGTTCATTTGATCTGTAAACTTAATAAGTTGTTAGGCCAAAGTTTAGTTATGTAATAGGACTAATTTTAATACTGGTAGGACAAATAATTTGTTATTTCTGGCTAGGCCTAAGTTAAATTGGTAGTCACTCTAAAGTTAATACTGTTAGGACCAAGACAACCAGCACCTCACACAACTTCATACTAGCCTTTGAGTCACCAAAAGACCATAGATGGATCAAATTAATATAGATGGGATTTTTCTACTATCATATTCATCTGTAAGAAGACCTTTTGCAAAGTCTACCAGCACTAATGACTCATACTTAATGCTTGATGTAATGGGATAGTTGGGGGATTGCTGTTAAGACCTCAGCAAGTTATAATTGGAGGAACTCTAGGCCAAACTTCAATTATAACAGTGGACCTACTTTTATTAGAACTGTGAATGCTAAAAGGGTCCAACAGCAAGAACCAAGCATGTAAAGGTTTGGGTCCTTAGAGAAACTTATTTTTTATTCTTGTGCATGGAACATCCACATGAAGAACATGGGTAGATAGAGGTAGTTTTGATAGTGGTTTGCTCTGGGTACTTGAAAGGTAACATAGGATCAACTAGAGGATTTTGGAAGAATTCAAATGGGGGGATCTTGTTACCTTTGGAGGTAGCATTTAGGCTACTTATCTGGAATCATTGTGGTTGAATAAGAGTAGGTAATTTAGATTTTGACAGTGTGTCCTTTGTGAAAGAATTAGGGCATTTTAACCTTTTCTCAATATCACAAATTTGTGATAAGCAGCATAAGGTTCTTTTTACTGAGACGAAATGTTTCTTGTGGTGTCTTCTGACTTTAAGATGCCTGATGAAAATCAGATAACTTTAATAGGTCCCTTGACCTCACTACATGTACAGTTTTGACATGAAGACACCTTTCCTGCTATAGGTTTTATACCTGTTTGATTGCTAAGGCGGCCACATCTCGATGATTCTAAATTGTGGCATAGAAAGTATTTAGGTCATAATCAAATTTTAAAAAATCTAAACAAACTTGTGAAGGGAATACCTTGTAAGAGGTTTAACTTCCAAGTTTTCATAATATGACCACCTCATGTTGTTGCCTGCCCAAAAGGCAAACATCATAGGGCCTCTTGCAAGGGCCAGTTAGAAAGATTGATCACCAAGCCACTTTCACACCTTTGCATATGGATCTTTTTGGGTGCCATACTTCTGTGAAAAGCACTTAATTTCTGCAAGTTATTGTCTTGTTATTCATGATGATTGTACCAGAAATTTGTTGGGTCTTTTTTCTTGGCTTCTAAGTAGAGGAAACTAGAAAACCCCCCCCCCCCCCCCCCCCCCCCCCCCCCCCCCCCCCCCCCCAAAAAAGATGGCATTCTTCGACCTTATTAGGCAGATTGAAAAACTAGCTTAGTCTTAGAGTTAAAATCATTGATTAGATAATGGCACTGATTAAGAATAGAGTTATGCTTGAATTTTGTCGGCAACTAAGGGAATCAAACAAGAGCATGTAATGCCAGAACTCCATAACAAAATGGAGTTGCACTTGGTGAGAGGCCTCATGAACTGTACCCTGATTTGAGGCTGACTGAACAATTCTTGCAGATTCACTCTTACCAACCATTTTTGGGCAAGCAGAATGCAGTTAGTACATGCTTGCTATATTTTTATAGGGTAGAGTGACAAAACTTCAACACAAACTCAATATAGCTTTTGTTTGGCCACAAACTAATTATAAGTACATAAAGACCTTTTGGGTTGTCATGTTACCTCCTAGAGAATCTTAGTGTGCTTGGAAAGTTTGATATAAAATCTAATGAAGGATTCTTAGTTGGTTACTTCTCTATACAGCAAAGCCTATAGGGTTATAACTCTAGTAACTAAAAGAGTAGAAGTTATTCAGCATGTTATTTTTCTTTGAAGAGTAAACCCAATGTCAAAGGAGTAGGATATAGATGGATGTTTGATATTGACTATCTTACTGATTTACCCATTGAACTATAATTCCTGTATTCTTTGGAGAATCAAGCTAACAACTGAGGGTAGTTCAGAGGATACTATCAGTGCAAAGTACTTCAACAAAACTCCTGAGCTCCATTGCTTTGAGGAAAAAGATGGGAAAGCTAGAGCTTATTGTTGTGCCTTCAGCTGTCAAGATTCCTGAAGAAAAAGATGAATCAAGGACAACTTCCATAAATTCAAAGACAGAGGAGACCTTGACAGAACCTCAAAAGAGATAAAGGATTCCTCTATTGACTCTTTAGAAGACAATCTTAAGATTCATGCTTTTAGTAAGAGAGGTGAAGAAATTGCCTTAAACGCAATTTAAGGAAAGTCCTGCAAACAACACTACCAGTACTTCTTCAGTTAATACTGGTAGTCAGACAGTTAATACTAGTAGGCTTGATCTGATGATTCACTTATGCCAGAGCTCGAAATCTTTCACAAGCCTGAGACAGGAATTTTTGATGAGGCATCTTATGATGAGCGTTGTGGGGGTTGTGATAACTGACTTAACGTTCACTTCCTTACAGGAAATTGAAGTCAGTCCTACTCCTACACTTTGGATTCATAGTATTCACCAAAAAGTCAAATACTTGGTGATCCTAAAGTCGCTGTGCAACACTAAGAGCAAAGGGTCTCAGAACAAATCTGGAGCTCATTGCTCTTCTTTGTAATATCAAAAAACAACAAAGAAACAATCACAAAGATCAACAACATTGTTTGTTTGCATGTTTTCTATCTCAAGAGGAACCTAAAAAGATTGCTGAAGCTTTACAAGATGACAGTTGGGTTCAAGCCATGCAAGAAGAACTGTTACAATTCAAGCTACAACAAGTATGGGTTCTTGTAGATCTACCTCATGGAATGAAGGTGATTGGCACCAAGTGGGTCTACAGAAATAAAAGAGATGAAAGAGGTGTGGTTGTGAGAAACAAAGCAAGATTGGTGGCCCAAGGGTACACACAGGAAGAAGGTATTGACTATGATGAGGTTTTTGCTCCTTTCCTTTGTGGCAAATAAGATAGAAGCTATAAGGTTGTTTTTTGGTCTTTGCTCATTGCTTATGGGGTTCATAGTTTACCAAATGGATGTTAAACAGTTGATTTTCTGTATGGCACTAAGATGAATAGAGGTTTTGTCTTCAAAACTCCTGGATTTGTTGATCCTGATTCATCCTACCAAAGTTTATAAGGTGGTCGCAAAACTATTGTCAATGGACTGCTGCAAGCATCCACTACGTGCTTTGGTATGCTACTCTATCCCACATTTCTAGAGAAGCATGGATATAAAAGGACAATTGACAAGACTTTATTCATTAGAAGGAACAAAAAGGATATCATGCTAGTTACATGTGTTATGTGATGATATCACATTTTATAGATCTACCATACAAGTCTTGTGTGATGAGTTTGATGCCTTGATGCAAGCAAATTTCAAATTGTGTTACATGGTGATCTTACATTTTTCTTTTGGTCTACAAGTCAAGCAGACAAGGGTGGATCTTCATATCTCAGAAAGTATTTAAGTGAGTACTCCAAGAAATTTGATCTAGTAAATGTGAAAAGTGCTATCACAACCCATGGTGACCAAATTGCTATTGACAAAGGAAGAGTGACGCTTTTTGAATGTAGATGGACACTGTACAGATCTATGATAAGTTCTTCATGTACTTAATGCTTTTGACCTGATTCTTATGTATGCTATCATATAAAAAAAAAATAACCCCCCCCCCCCAGCCCCCCCCCCCCCCCCCCCCCCCCAACACCCCCACCTCCCCAAAATACAACCCCCCATCTCAATTTCTCCTCCCCTCCTCAATAAACATACCCACCTTTCTCATCCCATAACTTAATCACCTGTCAAAGTCAACTACTTCTAGATCACCTGTACGCTTCTATCCCAACTCTTTCACTCATGACACACCCTCACCATCACATCTTTACTCTGAGACTCCATATCCTATCCTCACCCGCTAAATTCAAGATAGATATGAGATATATACTACATCCTACTAACAGAGTATAAGTATATATTATTGTATATACTGTGTGAGAGTAGAGTCTGTAGTGTGTGACAATCCACCCTGTACTCTCATCCACCTTCTCCTACCAACTTCCATTCTGTACTAATGCCCCACCCATACGTATGTGTCTACATCTTGTTGCTCCTCAAACCCCACTATTTACTTACTACACTAGACCTGTGTGCTATATACCCATAAGCTTCAAGAGTCACACTCGCCGTACCTCCCAGTGACCAAGACTCACTATCTGATATCCTCCCATGCTACTCAGATACTCTCCACACCCCAAGTCTGTCTGTGTACCCCCTTATTATACTCGTGAATTAGTGAGTCCTCACCATCACCCTAGTCACATGTGTCCTTCCTCATATCTCATGCTATTGACACATCTCCCCCTTTCCCGTCCTTCTATATCACGTCCCAACAGCTCATCTATCTCCACATCTACAGTCTCTGTTGTGTGAATAGATAGATCAGTCATCACTCTAATATGTTATCCCCTTCCCCAGCCGTCATCGTCTCCCTAGAGACTATTATAGTTGATTTGACTACACTCCACGCACACCAGATCATGACTGTGAGTCTCCTGAGTTGACTCTACACAACATACTAATTCAATGTGACCAACTCCACTGTCCACAACCTCACATCAAGCACCACTCTCATCGTCCTCTTCACCACCACACAAATCCTCGATGTCATGTAATCTGTCCCCCTCCACTCCATCTCCAATAAGTACCCCTGTCCACTCAACGTCCTCCATCTCGTCTGCCCCTTTTTCAACCGAGATCAACAATTTCCTATCTATACAAGAGACCTTCGTCTTGGCCTACACCATGCCCTGTTACTGATGTGTCACTCAGACATCACCAAATACTTATACTCAACTCTATCACTAAGTGTGTCCTCTGACTGTAAATCACCATAACTTTTCACTCACATGTGTGTGCGGACGTCATACGCCAAATTGACACATACACATTTACACTACTTGACTCATTCATTGATTAGTCTTCCTCCATCTCTACATCGTGTCCCTACCTCCTCCATCGCACAATAATGTGTCAAGTCAATCGTCCCACTACCTTGCTACTATATGAGTATCTCTATGAATGAATCCATACCACCTGTATGTACCCTCTTTATTTTGTCATATCCCACCAAGATCCCCAGACATGTAATGATTCATGCTCACGACACATCCACCAACTAAATCTCCTCCCTACTCACCGACATCCGTTTACACTAACTCTACTCACCCCCAAATGTCTACGTGCCTATGTAAACTTGATCCCTATACTACCCAAAAATCTGATTATGTATTCACTACTACTAACCCTACCACCACGTCTCTCATTCTCCATCGACACACCTCACTCCTGTCCTCTGTATCTCCCCACCGCCCCTCAGTGTAACCCACCCTCTACTCCACTCACCATCAACACACCCTCACTCCCCCTCCTATACAATGTGATCTCACTGATACTCTCAATGTGGACTCAGTGTGTGTGTGTAGTGCAGTCTCATGAGAGACATGGTATTTTGCCTCTTATCGCACGATGTAATATCCGAATGTACACTACTTCCCTTGTGTCAGCTGTAACTACATATAGTAGTGTGTAAACCCGGTTTCACTATACTCACACCCACTATAAATATAAACTTGCACCAATACATCACATCTGTTAAGTTGTCCACTTGCATAGTCTCTACCTTGTAAATTCATACGCCTATGTCATTCAGACACAAGTGCTGATCTACACTAAACTCGTCCGCCACCCCCCACCCAAACCTAAAACTATGACATCCTCCGCTCGTACCAAGTGCTACTACCTCCATCTACGCGATCTAGTCACACTCAACTCTGTCTATGAGAATAAATGTGTATAATCCCTAAATGCTCCAACTAGTGTGAATGTAATTGTGTCCTTCCAAACCACTTAAAATCACTAGCGTCCTGTCTCTCTCAATATCTTTTGACATGTCAGGTTACCTACCACTCCCACTACACTGTCTCATACTGTCTCATACGCCATCTCTCCTGCTCTATGTGACTCTAACATTGCTCTAGAACACCCTCCAAAAACATATAAACCTCGTTACCTCACACCCTGTATATAGTCACTCACATGCAAACACTCACCACCTTGACTCTCTATCCTCTGCATCAATGACCCCTCATCTCAACTCTCCCCTCACGTAAGAATGCTGGTGTCTGTATAAATCTAACCCCCCAGAGACCTCTCACACCTCAACCACTGTCCTACACCACTACTCACCTATACATATACAACTCATCCTCCTCACGCCATCTCTACGCCCCTTCACACACCTCCCTCTCCCTATATTTAACTCTCTATAATATAACACTAGCGTGATATAGATGAGATGTAAACTATTGACAAAGATCACTCACTACTTCTCCACACTCATTAGAGACTAAATAGATCCACAGCACTCGACCCCTACCTGTCAGTAATGTATACACAAGTCTGTCTCGCCCAAATACCGAGAGCGTAGACCCTGTCTAACCTCGTGTGCTCATCTCCGATATCTGTCGTATACGCAGATAGAACTGCAGAAGATGTAAACCCAGCTGTTTGTGTCCATCACCCCAACACAATCAACCCAGTAAAGTAACAGACCAACTCCCACCTTGCTTCACTCTAAAAACACTCATCATACACTCCAGTGCAACATAATAGATATAAAACTAAAACTAGACTATGAAAGATAAGATAGAGATAAAATAATGAGATGTAGATAGAGAGGACTGTGATCTCAGCGTGACTATCCTTATCGTGTCTGAATAAGTACTTCCACTACGACACCATTCAAGACTAATCACACTCGACAGAGCTGTCTTCTCACCTCCGTCCCTCTAGTATAAGCCATTCGCGTATCTCATATGGATAGTGCTCCTATAGTAGTGTATTCTCTATCTAAATCAACTAACATACCTATATAGATACATCAGAAAGATGGAATCAACCACCTAGCATAAATCACTACGAAACCTTATAAATGAATAATCTCTACTTAGTCTCGCCAATAATATAAATAATATACTGCACTCAACATTGAATCAACAAGTTGCCAAATGCATAACATTAAATATGTGACGCCCCAAAAAATGTGGTGATAGTGCGCATAATAGGTGATATTACTAGTACTGGTATGGTAATCCTCCTATAAATCTCTTAGGATGATTTATATATAAAGAATGTGTGAATCGCTAGACCTCACTCGAAATGGTTTGGAAAATATGGGATCGTGATATAAACTCATCCTCTCTCTTCTCTGCGATCGAGACGTAAGTCGATATGAGCGCAGATATGAAAGTGTAGTGTCGTCGTGTGTTTTCTGCAAGTCAGCTGTGATGGGTCAAGCTACGCTGATCTCTCTCTGCGTGGTCTACGTACCTAATGAGTAAGTCGTATTCGGTTGTGTGTGTGTGTACTGATAGATTCTAGGGTAGTAGAGTGTGATTAATGATGCTGCGCAAGCCTTAGTGTCGTATGGAAAATTCTCTGGTGGGATACACATGTGTGTGATAGTGAGACTGACTGCTACTCAGATGTTTTCGATTGTATGTGCTCTCTGATTTCTGCAATAAGTGATCTGATAGAAATATTCATAGATACGTAGGAAGACAAAACATCCTTTGAGTCTAGACTGTATGTATGCTCATCCTGACCAAAAGGTCTTTGGCAAATCATGAAACCGAGGAGCTTGTTCGGAGAGAGCGAGACAACGCATACATCAACATAATGTCATCACCTTTAATGCACCGCTTACCAAGATACATGTTTATAGCGAGAACAGAGACGCTCTCATATCCCTCTCTACACATTCTCAACTCTACTCTCGCCACATGCGCTACATCCTCCCGCATCACACCTCGCTGATCCGCCATCGGCCATGTGTCTCATATCACCAATCTCACATCCAACCCCACTCCCTATGCACATTCATCCCATCCACCACGTTACATACACTCCCAACACCCTATACACCCCCTATCCCTACACATAAACACCACAACCTTATCCCATACACCTACTCACACCACCTACTCCCTACACATACATCACCACCTATTCCCTACACCTACACTACACCACCACCTATACTACACCATAATCACCTCCTATCACTACACCTATACAAAAACCTAATACCTATCCCTACACACCTACACCTACACCAATACTTGACACTGAACCTACACCACTTGAGCAGATCTATGAGGAGCAATCTCATGTCAACCCTATATCTCACCCCACAAGAACAGGCTCCACAGTCAAATGTATGGATGTGTACTTCTGAAGTTCATAAGTTGATATCACGAATTAACATAGCCTGGAACGAATCTCAAACAAACCAAGCTGACCATGGGAAATGCCATAGTGAAGAGTCAAGAAGGTGAAGAAGTTGGAAGGGTTTTTGAAAAGGAGGAATTTGGTTTTGTCAGACTCTGAAGAGGAAGAACCTGAGGTTCAGGGGAGGAAAAGTCAAGATGATCCTCTAGATTCTTCAGTACAAGGATTGGTTACTCCTCCTACAACAAAAGTAAATACTTCAGGGGAGGAACAAGTGGAAGAAATAAGTCCAAATACTCTTGAAGCAGCCAAAACTCTCTCCAAGGTTGCCTCTTTAAAGCCAAGGTCTATTGACAAGGGAAGGAGATACAAGAGAAGAAAAGAGACTAAGGGAAAGAAGGTAGTCTCAAGCTTGGATTTTCAAGAAGAAGTTGATACTGGTGCTGAACAAGTTAATACTGCTAAAGGAAGTTAATTATGGTCAGTATTAAAACTTAGTACTGTTAGTGATCAACTTTAGAACTGGCATATGAACAAGTTTAGTACTGTTGGTACTAAGAAAGTCTACTTCTTCAAAGATAAAGGACAAGAGAAGGGAAAGCTCCTATGCTTAGTGAAGGAAAAACTCCTAAGAAGTCAAAAAGAAAATATTTCTACAAGAGGAAGCTTGCCTTGTGAGCAATCGAGTGGATTCCCTACAGAGAGAAGAGGAGGCTAAACAAATACACTTGGATTGACTCTTAGCTCAAAGAATTGCAGACGAAGAAGAGTTAAATGAGCAACAGAAGAAAAGAAAAGCTCAAGTACAGTTTAAAGCTCAACATTACACAAATAAAGATTGGGATTTAATTAGAGAAAAGATTAAAGCTAATGCAGAGTTGTTAAAAAGCATGCTAGGAAGTGAAATACAAGGAGAAGATTTTGCAAAGAAAATGGTTGATCTTGTCAATCAAAGGAAGAAATATTTTGCAGAAGAAAGAGCTAGAGCTAAAGAACAAAAGCCATGACCCTTATCACAGCTAAAGACTTATATGATGAATATTTTGAAAATAATGGGAAATGGAAGTTATCTCAGCTGAAGAAATTGAGTTTTGAAGAAGTCAAGGAAGAATTTGACAAGCTTGTGAAACAGGTTGAATCCTTTGCACCATATAAATTTTGAAGCCACTAAAGCTAGTTTGAAATGATTGGTGAAGAGCTCTAGACAAAGACTCCAAAAAGACTAAAAGATGATGAAGATGTTGAAGCAAAGGATGATGAGCCAACCAAGAAGTCTGGAAAAAGAAGAAAACAGATGGCAAGGAAAGGATTGCATACAAGTGTTGATAAGAATGACTCTGAAGATTCAGATGAAGTTGGTGAGCAAGAAGAGTCTGTCACAGGTACTAAAACTCCATTTAATCCTTGTGCCTGTAGCTATGATAACAAACTAGCTAAAAGCTGCCCTAAAGATTATTTATGCAAGGAGAAAAAGGAGTGTACCAAATAGTTAGGGAAGATGGAACTGATATAGTCTACATTAATTTTGGTGCTATGTTGAAGTCTATATCTAGAGATGTATTACTGAGTTCTATATAGGCTGTAATGCATAGATATGGGGATTGATGGACCTGAGGAGAGGATGAGTTAGAGAAGGTATTTTGGAAATGTTTAAAAACTATGTTTGAAGAACCTCTTAGTACAGATCCTATATGGAGTGAATTAGGACAGCAAAAGATCATAAGTTGGAGATATTATGAGTCCTGTAGAGTGCATTGTTTGAACTTGAAGTCAATGGATATTTATATGTTGTCTGAAAGAAAATATCCTTTATCTGCTGAGGTATGTCAAACTATGCTAAAGATGAAGCTTCTGGATGGAAAGATGAATGAGGATTGCTATAAAATGTTGAAAATGATGGAAACGCAAGCTGGTATTAGGAGTAGTGATGTTTGTAAATAAAGTTAGAGTCTAGGATGGATGTAAGATGGATATTCACACTTGGTGGAGGGTCGCTTATGGCACTACACAAACAATTGGTTTTCAGTTCAACCTATGTCTAACCGACATAAAGAACTGGCTAGTCCTGGAGCAAACGGCTAGTGTTGGTAAAGACTTTCTCAATTCGTTTCTAGGTTGAACATCTTTGCAAATAAGTTGAATGGTTTTCAATCACCATATCTGTTTATGTGATGAGTTGGTAGCCTACAAGTTTATGCTTGTGGTAAAGGCTTGGAAAAAACCATAACTAGTCCATAAGATTATGGCTTATGGTAAAGACAATTGCAAATCCCATATTAGATGGTTGACACTTTACCAAAAAAGTGGATATGGTATATCAACTCACCAGTTTCATTGTTACAAAGAGTTGACTTGGTTATCAATCTCATGAATCATTCCTTTTTAGGTGCCAATGGATTGACTAAGCCCTGAGCAAACGGCTTCAGGTAAAGGCATATCAATCTATTTATGGCTTGTAATGGTTTGCCAAAAACCATTTTGTTCTCGTTAGAGTATTCACAACTCACCAATTGTTTCAAGTACCTGAGTGTTGAATTGGTTTTTAGTTAACCTTGGACATACACCTTTCTATGGCCCAAAGGACTGACTACTTCTAGAGTGAATGGATAACTGATTAAAGAGACATCAAATCCATTTAAAATTTCAATGATTCACCTTTATACAGGTGTTAACACCACCTCGGAAGTGATGGCATAGACTGAAACTTTATGATTTGATGTACATAATTGTCAATGTTGCTGATATGATGGAGTGCTGAAGAGCTTTGAAGAATAGTTGCTGCAAAGATAAAAGGAGAAGACTTGAAGTGTTACAGAATCAGAATTAACTTGAAAGAATTCTGTTTACAACATCCTCAGAAAGTTAAAGTATTGTAAAGTAAAGATCAAGAATGTTTTGAAGGAACTTAAAGTTCACAAGTGAAGATCAAGTTAGGGGAGGATTGTTGGGAAATAGATTTGTAAAGATTAATTTATGGTAGTATAACGTCGTAGGTCTGGATAGTGATTGTTAGTTCTAGTTAGTATTAGTTAATACTGGCAGTACTAGAGTTAGTTTGCAGTACTAAGTTAGTATGGTAGAGTGCAGTTACTAGAGTTAGTACTGGTCATAGTTAATTCTGTTCATAGTTAAGTCTGTTTATGAAACAGAATAGTAATAGTTATCTTAGAGATATCTTAGGAGATATCTTAGGAAAGGATATGTATTATCCTTTGACACGTTTGTAAAGCCCATTAGGGTTTCCATTGTGTATAAGAGGAACCCTAAGGCACAATGTTACACACACGTTTTTGAGAAATATCAATAGAAGCATAGAGCTTTATAGCAAATTAGTATTATCGTTTCTTCTTTACTCTTGTGTTAAGATTCCGCATTAACACTTGATTTTCATAGTCAGTGTCTCTCATATAGTTGATTTGGATTTATCCAAGTTATCTATCGTCTTACAAAGGCTAGTCAGATCCTAAACCAAGGACCTACAAATCCTTTTTAGCAAAGAGATATTTGAGGGCGGAGTGATCCGTATACACTATGCTTTTGTTCAAGATGAGGTAGGACCGAAATTGTTCAAAGGCATACACCACGGCTAACATTTCTTTCTCCGTCGTGGTGTAATGCGATTCCGCCTCGTTCATTGTTTTACTAGCATAGTGTATAGGCCTAAAGTGTTTTTCATAACGTTGCCCCAAGACCGCACCTATGGCAAATTCGCTTGCATCGCACATAAGCTCTAAGAGTAAGTCCCAGTCTGGGGCTATCAAGATTGGAGCTTCGGTAAGTTTTTTCTTTAACGTTTCAAAAGCTTGAATACATTCATTGGAGAAGATGAACGGAGTATTCTTCTAAAGAAGATGAGTCATTGGTCGGGAAATTTTTGAAAAATCCTTAATGAACCGTCGGTAGAAATCGGCATGACCGAGAAAACTCCGAACACCCTTGACGGTGGTGGGATGAGGTAACTTAGCAATCAAATCAACTTTTGCCTTATCAACCTAAATCCTGTTCTTGGAAATCTTATGGCCAAGGACAATTCCTTCCTTAACTATAAAATGACTTTTTTCCCAATTTAGACAAAGATTAGTGTCTTCACATCTTTTGAGCATCTTGTCCAAATGAGAGAGGCAATTTTCAAATGAATTCCCAAAGACCGAAAAGTCGTCCATAAAGACTTCCATCATTTTTTTGATCATATCATGAAAGATTGCCATCATACACCTTTGGAACGTGCCTAGTGCATTACATAACCCAAAAGGCATGCGACGATAGGTGAACGTTCCATAAGGACACGTGAATGTGGTTTTTTCTTAATCTTTAGGATCGATGGGAATTTGAAAGTAACCCGAGAAACCATCGAGAAAAACTATTAGTATTAATTTCCCGCAATTCTCTCGGCATCTTGGTCCATTAAAGGGAGTGAAAATGGGTCTTTACGGGTGCTTATTTACTTACGGTAAATCGATCATACACGCCACCCTGTAACCAATCGAGTCGGGATCAACTCATTTACATCATTTTCAACAACGGTAAAGCCACCCTTTTTCGGTACACAATTACGGGGCTTACCCAAGGACTATCTGAGATCGGGTAAATTAATCCGGCGACAAGAAGTTTTTCAACCTCCTTTTTGATGACATCGTGGATTTTCGGATTTCACCGTCTTTGGTGTGGGTACGTCGGTTTGTTTGTCCTCTTCAATAAGAATCGTGTGAGTACCCCAAAATTCTTTTTTTTTTTTATGGGTTAATACCCTTAATGTCGGAGAGTTTCCAAGCGATGGCTCGCTTGTGTGACTTCAAAACCTTTATGAGAGCGGCTTTTTCCTCGACACTCAAGTCTTTAGCAATTATGACGGGAAACTTGTCGTCACCCTCCAAAAATGCGTATTCGAGATGAGGAGGTAAGTCCTTGAGTTCGACCTCGGGAGGTTCATCAATTGAAGATTTATCATTTTTAGCTTCACAAACTTTAAGTTCTTTTCGAATTTCAGGCAAATAATTTCCTTGAGTGGGAGGGGGTAATGATGGATCATCATTGAGAAATGCTTCAAGAAGAAGAATGTCCCCCTCCGGGTCATAATAAGAGTGATCAACTTCCGGTTGTGAGGTGGATCTTTTCAAGTCTAGTGCGAGGAAGCGCTCGACTTCCTCGAGAAGAAAATCACTATCCCCTAAGGGAGTGAGGGTAGGAGAAGAAGGTAGAAACGATCGGGTCATAATAAGGAGTGGGATTGCCACTCGCGATCACATCAGAGAAACCGAGAACTTCTTGAGAATGCTCCTCATAAGCCATTTCAATTGCGTCGATTCGGTTCGCCGTCATATCATTATAATTTAAGAGTTGAGGGTTTAGGCTTTTTCAAGGGTTTTGGGCCTGTTTTGTTGGGCCGGTTATAAAAAAGGAATTGGGCTTTTATAAGGTTCAAAACCTTATAAGTCTTCAAATAAAAGCTTAATGGGCTGTCCTGGCCTATTAGATTGGTACGGGTTGGCCTATCAACTTTTTTTTCGGTATCGGCTCCGTCTTTGACTTTGACTTTGTTGGGGTTGACTTTTGACTTTGACTTTTTGACTTTTGTTGACTTTGAATTTGTCTTTTTGACTTCTCATGGTCTTGGTTGTTTCATTTCTCATTTTCACACACATAATAATATTATCATCCATTCCATGTTACTTTCTCTCTCTAGAAACTTTTCAACCTACTTCTCTCTCTAGTTCTTGTATAATATCCAAGATTACTAGTATTCTACAATACAAATACAAAGTATTTTTGGTACGTTTTTGGTCATTTAAGTCTGTTTTTTGTAGTCAAAGGTATGTGTAATTAAACACATACCAAAATCCCCCATACTAAGATATTGTTGTGTCCTCACGCAATGCTATAAGTAAGCACTTAAGAAACTAATAATCTCGATCCCTCTCGACTAATTACCTCAAAAAGTAGCTAAGTGTTCATCGAGGGGAATTAAAGAATCAAGAGTTTAGAAAAGCCCCGTTTTTACCATTCTTAAAGATATACACTTATTACCACTATTTTTTTAAGAAACTAACTACATATTTGACTTTCGTTATTTTCATAACCGTTAGGGATCATAGAACAAGACGCATTTCAATCCTAAAATGCCCCAAAAAGGATAAATTCATCGTCCTCGACTTTTCACTGGTCCCAAACCAAGCTTAAAACAAAATCACCGTTAAATATTAGTTAAGATGATAACACTACTCATATTTGCAAATTGTGAACTTCTGCCGACAATTATTATATCTTAGGTGAATGCGCCACTTTGAATTTCAACCATGGATCAACGTTTTGCAAAATTCTATGTTTCACGTTCCACCCGAGAATAATAAGTTAGAAGGCGAGATCATCCCATGTAGCGAATTTCGTCTCGGCACATCCCAACCTTGCGGCTAAGTGACCAGGCTTTTGACACCC
>BQNB010072387.1:0-32455 GCA_026074375.1 Tanacetum coccineum
CAAAAACAGGGAAAACGCCTGTTAAGTCTTTTATACCAAAACCCAGTCAAACCTTATCCCTGATTTCCCGCTAAACCACTACACCACTGTTCACCCATCACTTTCGTTCACACCCCTGCAACACGACAAGCGAACTTTACACGCACTTTGCCTTTTTGACCCGTATTTAAGACCAATCCTCCCCTAACTTGAATTCTACTTGCTTGACTTCAAGTTTCTTGATAGTTGGTCTTCTTTGTTAAGCATCAGTCTGTCTTGTAATTTAAGCAGTACTTGCCTTCAATCTTTTTAAGCTTCATCCTCTGTTGCCTTTGCAACCAAACAAGTGATTCCACCAGAAGGAATAATGTTCTTTAGATCCAGGCTGTAGACATCATTCTTTCTAGGAGCTCTAAGAATTACCAGATCTTCATCAACAAACTTGAACTGTGGAGAAAGGATAAGACATTCTTTATCTGTGAATAGAACATTGTGCTTCTTATCACAGATTTGAGAAACAGATAAAAGATTAAACTTGAGCTCTTCCACATAGCTAACTTTCTCAAAGTCTAAGCATGATGTCTTAATGGTTCCTTTTCCTGAGATTCTTCCACCTTTAGAGTCGTTTCCAAAGGCCACATAACCACCTTTGAACTCTTTAAAATCAGACAACTTGTCCTTGTCTCCTGTCATACTTCCAGAGCATCCACTGTCAATGATAGCATAGTCCTTGAGATCCTCTTCTGGATTGCCCTGTACAAACAATTTCAAAGCATTAGACTCTTTTAGGGACCCAAGTCATAACTGACTTGGATACCCCTAATGGAGTTTGGTATGTGCTTAAATACACATACCTTTTACCTTTAAAAACGAGCTGAAATAACCAAAAACGGACTTAAAATGCCAAAGATACGCTTGTTTTGCTAAATGTATTGTGCAGGAACGGATAACCAAGAAAAGGACGAAAAACAAAGCCAAAACGACAAAACTGGACTCGGAATGGAAAAGCTGTGAAGGACAAAGCCAAATCAAAGCCAAAGACCAGAAAAGTCAAAGTCAAAGTCAACTCAACAAATTAACAGTCAAAACCGGAGCCGTAATTGAAGAATACTATTGGATGCAATCTCAACCCATCTGATGGGCCGGGAAAGCCCAATAGTATATTGATGAAGACTGTGAAGACCAAATGGGCCCTCAATCAATGACAACAGCCCATTTGTGTGCAATTGACAGAGACTATGAAGACTTTGAAGACCCGATCCTAGCCCTTGAACAAACCAATCTCAGCCAGTGTACACACAAAACCCACCCAAACCTTATTGGGCCTTAAAAAGCCCAATAACATAAGCCTAAACCTTATTGGGCCCAGACACACTTAATTGGGCCCAATACAAGCCCACAAACCCTTATTGGGCCCAATACACAAACCCAAGCCCAATACTGGCCCAAAAACAATTTTTATAAAACATAAGGACTTAAAATGTAATTTTTAAAAACATGTTTTATAAAGAAAAATGGTTTAAACAATAAAAGGGACTGAATTTGCAATTTTCCAAAACCTTTATCTCTTTATAAAAGGCAAGGACCGAATTTGCCATTTGCTCATTCCTTCTTTAATTCTTTGTGTTTAATACACAAGGGGCAGTTTTGCCATTGTTTAAACTTGTTTATAACTAAAAAGAAAAGAAACAAACGAAATGGCAAGTAAATGAAACCCGAGGGTCTCTTTTTGGGCAAATGAAAGTTTTAAAAACCTGCCAGCCAATAACGGCTCTCTTCCCCAACCCGTTTCCCGCCACCACCTCAAAACCTTCACCATCACATGTTACCACCCCATTCTTTTACCCAACCCATCGTTTACCCAGTCCAATCCTAAACCCACACCCATTTCCCTGTTTAAAATGCCACCTTGGCAATCTCACCAAGCCCGAGCAACATCAATGGTGGAAATGGCTTTAAAAGTAACACAAAAAGGATCAAAGGGCTAGGATTGGTTGCTGAGCTTCAACTCACACAAGAAACACAATGAAAGAAGCTGTGAAGACTTGAGGCTTATATAAATTCAAGAAAACACAAGCCGAACCACACCTTAGTTTTTAATTAGCTTTTCTTATTTAATTTTCAATTAACTTGTAATTTAAGTTTCCAGCTTGCTTTTTAAGTGTAATGTTACTATTTTAAAAGTTTAATTCAAGTTTTGAAGTTAATGTTAAGTTTCTTGTGATTTTCAATATTATTCGTCTTTTAAATTCTTTGTTAATCCTAAAACAAATTGAGTTTGCTTGTTTCTTTATTACCCTGCTGTCACTAACATCAATCTCCCTTAATTATTTTTAAGTAAAATCAAGTAAATAAGCTTTTTGACTTATTTAAGGGGGTGTTTGGCATAGCCCGAAAATGGGTCATTTTGGGGATGTTATGGGTCACAAACACTCAGCCACTTTTGGCTGAGTGTGTGTGCTCAATTAGACCAAAAAATTACAATTTTTAGTTCAATATTAAAGTTTTAGTAACTCTTTGACTTTCTGTCAAAGCTTTATAAAAAAAATAAGCTTTGTTGCTTAAGCTGCTTAAACAGCTTAAGCAAGTACTTTTTTTGAGCTAATTGTGACCACAAAAGACCCCTTGAAAAGCCCTTAACTCTGTCTCTTTTAACTTGACTAAATAAGTCAAAGTTTGGCTTATGCAATTTTTTTCAAAAACCCTCATTTTTAAGGCTGAATATCAGCAACTTTAATTGATTTTTAAGCCCTCAAACTTTGGAAATAAGCCAATTGGCCATTAATCTAAATCTGTTTGGGATTGGATTTTGGTAAAACTTATTTTTGGGCTTATTTTCATAAGCCCAAATAAGCTCCCTTAAGCCTAGCTGTTTTCCCCTGGTGCTGAGCACCCACATTCAGCACCCTTTTCCAGCTTATTGCTCCACTAGGACCTAGTATCTTTTAGCTTTTAGTTGTAGCTTATTAAGTGTTCTTTAAGACCCTCAAAGCTTATAGCTTAATTCCCCTTTTAGCCTAGCTTATTTTAGGCTTAAAAACCCCTCATTTCTGCCTTTTTATAATAAGTAGTTAATTTAGCTTATTTCTGTGTAGCTTAATTTAGGGCTTAATTTTTATTAATTTTAGTTAATATAGGTAGCATAGCCTAGTATTGTTAAGTTGCACCCCTTTTCAGCTTAATTTGAGCTTTTAAGCTCCAAGAAAAAGCCAAATAAGCTTTTAAGCTTATTTGGCTACTGTCAGACTAAAAGCTCACTTTTCCAGCTTATTGAGTCCATTTCAGCTTATACCCCTTTTATAAAAAATGATAAGCTAAGTCCCCTTTACAACTTTCCTGTTTTGAGTTTTGGCTAAAAAGCCTTTTGGACCTAATTTGCAATCGGGGTCAGGTTCAGGGACCATTTGTGTAATTTAACTCTTTTAATGTTAACACTGTTAGTATACTAGGTTAGTTATAGATTACCTCGTTAGTCCTTTAGGTATTGCATAATTAGTCCTTTTCAGTTAGTTCAGTTAGGTTTAATTATTTAATTTAATTTAATTTAGGGTTAATTTTAATTAGTTTAATTAGTTATAATTGCTACAGTAACTTTTAGGGCTTTTTATATTTTTAGATTTCTCAACTTTTTCTTTATTTAATTTGATTTTTTTAAATACAAAAATTAACAAAAAAATATTTTTCTTTTTAATAAAATTTTATTTAATCAGTTAGTTTATATTAAAAATATAAAAACTTATGTAGGGTAATTTTTGCTAAAAATTCAGTTCCGGGCCCGTTTACGAGCCCGGATTTTTCGTTTCTTACCGTTTTGTTCGTTTTCGAACTCCGTTTTTGAAAATTTTTACATTTTCTTTTAAGTTAGAATATTTTTAATTTATTTAAATTTTAAAATTAATTTTATAACTTTATTTTTGTAATTTTTAGTTTTAGCTTGCGATTTAATTCCCGGTAGTCTATAATTGCATGTTTAATTTAGTTTATTAGTTTTAATTATTTTAGTTAAGCATTTTTAGCCTAATCACGTTCCCCGTAGATTTCTTAGGATTTTCATTGCCATTATTTATGCCCCCGTAGTTTAGGATTTATCCGTATAACTATTTCTGCTCCCCGTAGTTTTAATTAAGGTTCCCAATTTCCATTGCTTGCTTCCCGTAGAATAATTTTAGTTTTCTTTAATTAATTTTAGTTTATCTAGTTAAAAATCAAAATCATTTGTTTCTCAATTCAAATCATCAATTCATTCGTATCGATTTACCATTCCAGCCTCGTTGGGGATTTACGACCCGGGAAAACTCTATACTACTTCTCGGTATCATTGACTCTGCTTTTAGACTATCCTTACTATATATTTGATATTTTATTATATTATATGTATTTTAAGGTGTAGTCTGAGCGGATCAATTTTTGGCGCCGCTGCCGGGGAGGCTGTGCAAACGTTTATCGTTACGTTTGACCATCTGTTTTCGAAAGTGTGAATATTTTCTTTTATTATAAAAATATAAAAAAAAAAGTACAAAAATATTTTTCATTTCTTTTTAGTATAATTATCATTTAAAAATCCAAAAAAAAAAAAAAAAATCAAAAATATAAAAACATTGTCCATAATAAAAAAAGAAATAAAATTCACAACTTGGTAAAATACCAAAATATAATATTCTCAACTGAGGTATTATCATAATAAGTTCTCCCTATACTAGAACTTAGGACTTGCTGTTTTATCATTTCTACAAGGTGATGATCTAATTCCTTGTCTAAACAAAGCAATGGCATTTATGTCAACTATGATGGAATCACATTTGTCCTTCAACCAACAACCAACTCAAAACATCTTCCAATCCAAGAAACTAAGCTACCATTCAAGATGGCAGGGTTACTGTTCAACAAGTCCAAAGGAGACAGGGTCATATGTTTTATTGTATGGGGACTAAGGAAATGCTACAATAGCTCTAGGGGAAAATAATGAAGCAGGTCAAGCAAGGGTGTGTTAAGTTTTACAATTATAAGGTGAAGGTCATATGCAAGCAGTGCACTCAGCTAAAGGAACCTTCGTCAGTATTGGATGAGGAAAAGTTGCAATTTTTAGCAGATCTTGGAATTTAGCAGATGGGCAAGCTACTCAACATACCTCCCACAAAATAATGCATCTAGACTGATGATCTAAGAATGCTTACTACACATGAAAGTGATGATATCTCTACAAACAAAAGCGGACCTTATGACCAAACTTTTCTAGCTATGATTCATTTGCTCTTCTCTGAAGATACCAAACTCTAGACAATTATCAAACTGATGAATAAAGTAATCAAAGTGATGAAGATATATAATATTCTAAACAAAAACCTATTGATGATTATCTAGGATAATGAGAAAATAAGTGATAGAAAATATAATTTCTTATTCCTAATACTACATGAAACGCAAAATGCGGTTGACCAAGATACTAATACTCCTTCATAACTGCACCACAAGATTGTTTATGATAATTCTATGTTTTGAACAAAATGTCGCTAATCAAGTAACTAATCTGGTATCAGGTAAATCATGGAAAACAAGAATTATTAATGAATCCATAACCGCTGATATATGAAACCAAATAAGGAACGATTCAAAAACTTTTAAAAAAAAATTAATATTGATTAGTAGAGTCATGAGAAATTTTATTGATTCACAAAGTGATGCATGATTCAGAATAGGAAATAGCAACATAAACAAAGAAATTAAATCACTTAAACAGACTCTTTCTAAAATGTCAAGGAAAAGGAATCGTTATTGCAAACATTTACTATTTTCAAAAAGGAATCCAAAGAAAAAGAAATTAAATACATAGACAAGGAAATTGATTTAGAAAAAAAGATAAAGGAACCTGATATATAGTCTAAAAATTAGGGCTCAATCTGCACAATCGATGCACAGCTAACGAAACCCAATTTTTTTATGACGATACTCCACAAATAAGACACATGGTTATCTAAAACCGTTTATCTTAAGAAAGCCTCAGTGGATTAAGCCAACATTGTATGAATGGAATTATGATATCTTAACGACACATGATGTGATATTATGTGGTTCGAATGAAGAAAGGCTTTGATTTTAGAAGAAGAGAGTCGATCAAAAATGCTTACAAAACAAAATGAACCCACTTTCAAAAGAAAAAAAATTAATATTCTTCAATTATTATTCCGAGTTGAATAAATTATCTGAAGATTTTAGAAAACGTTTTGTTCCACAAATGCAATTGTCTACAGAACAAGCTTTCTGGTTACCGATTTCAAACCCAAAAGTCGAAACAACTTGTGTGTTACCCAACAAACACCAGTTGAAATCGAGGTTCCTAAAGAACTCCCAAAGGTAAGTTTGGTCAATACAAGTTTTCAAAAACTAAAAAATCACCTTGCCAAATTTGATAATTTGGTTGAAAAAGTAAGAACCACACTTTATACAATACTGAGGGATCATTGGGTTATGAACATACCAAAGGGATTTGTAGAAAGTTAATTCCATTTTTAAACTCTTACAGGAATCATTTAAAGATTTTGATAATGGTCTTCACAGTGAACTTAATAAAATGAAAACAGTCTTTAACCAAATGGAAGATACTGTTGAACAATGTTCTATAGACAAGAAATATTTTGATATTTAAAAGAAAGAACTTTTTCTTGATAATGATCGACTCTTGAAACATATTATCTGCCAAGATGTTATGAATATTGTGATGCATGATGATTTTGTATCTGACACTGTGTTTCCAGTTAATAATAATAAATGTTTTGTGCATGATAATCTTGAAATTGAGCGATTGGAGCAGGAAAATGATCACTTATTTGAACTTCTCTTATCTCAAGATATAGTTCATATTTGTGTAAATTCTCTTGCTACACGCACTAATTATCGTTAAATGCAACATAGTTTTATTCATGAATACAATGAGAATCTAATGCTTAAGGCTGAGCTTGCCAACAAAAAGGAAAATATGATTGAAAAGAAAGTTTTTAATAAAGTTGTACTCAGATGTTCACGACTTGAAAATCGTTGTGCTAATCTTGAACTTAAATTACAACACCAAAAAGAAAGCTTTCTGAATAACAGACCTTTATACAATAATGATGCTCCTAAAATTCTGGAAATTTTCAAAATAAATGAATAGCTAGCTAAGCTAAACGTAAAAGATGTCTCAATTGCTAAGTTGAAGAAACATATTGAGGATTTAAAAGGAAAAAATACGGTTGAAAAGGATCTCCTACCGAATAATGCCAAGGTTATTTCTCTAGGAATGTTTAAGCTTGATTTAGAACTCTATCTCCAAAGTATTGAAAAATGAGGGAACAACACATTGACTTATATTAGCACTCTCGAGAACATGCAAAAAGTCTTTGGGAAAAAGTCGAACACGCTAATCACTCAGACCCTTTAATAGTGATTTAGACGTTTCTATAAGTATGTTTCAAGGAATTCGGAGGTGCTAGTTTTTTATGAAACAGTACCATGTCCTAATCTAAAAAAACTAGTGAGAAATAGTTGCGAACACACCATTGAACAAAAACAAAAGAAGTTAGTTTGCGAACCTGCCACAAAATCATCAATAACACTCAAAAACAGGTAGATACCCACAAAACACAAGATTTTAACAAACATGTGTTGCCTTCTATAGGAATGAAGAGTTCTACTAGTACTAGCAGATCAACAAAAAGATCTTTAGTAATACCAAGAAAAAAATGGATCTCGCTGAACAATCACCACTAGCAACAAATGCAGATAAAGTAGAAGAAACACCCTAGAGCGTTAAATCTATTTCTAATATAAAAGAAGGTCATGTTATTGAACCGACTATGTTAAGCATTCCATGTTAAAAATGCGAATTCTGAATTAATTTATGAATGTATGTTTGATGCAATTTATGATTCATGTGTTCTTGATTCTGTTAATGATGTGAATGTGCGTTCTAAATTTAAATGTGATAAGAGTAGCAAAAAGAAGAACATTTGGAAACCAACTAGTAAAGTGTTCACTGATATAGATGATAGTAGAAACCAATAGGCACGAACCTTCACTATAGTTGGGAAATACCGTACGTAGTTTAGGGTTGGTGGGTGGGGTGGGTGGGGGGGGGGGGTGTGGGTGAGGGGCCCTTTAACTAGATTTACCTCCACTAAAGTAGTGCCCCTTGAGGAAACTACCTCAAAATCAGTAATTACACAAAATCCAGCAATGAAGGTTTACAGCAGGAGACCCAAAGTAACAAAATATGTAGGTTCGAGTAGCAAATATAATATTCTAGAATCTAGGATTTCTAACAACTCGGAACCCAATCAATCTTGGGGATCTAATGCTTCAAATGTTCCATCTTCTTTCTCGAATCTCTATCAATTTTATGTTTGTCAATTGTTCTTTAGTATTTGGACTTCAGGGTCTCCAAGCATATGACTGGAAACCACTCTCAGCTCATCAACTTTGTTCACAAATATCTAGGTACTGTCAGATTTGGTAACAATTAGATTGCAAAAATAATGGGCTATGGAGATTATCAGATGGGAAATGTTATGATTTCTCGGGTTACTTATGTGGGACGGTTTATGGACACATCTTATTTCTTAAACAAATTTGTTATTCCGACTCGACGTAGCTTTTCGCAAACATACTTTCTACATTCGTGACCTAAGAATGTGTCGATCTAACTAATGGTATCAAGGGGCCTCAAAATTTTATATACTTTGACTATGGAATATAAATGTTAACCTCTCACATTTATCTCTTGTCTAAAGCTTCAAAGACCAAGCCTTGGTTATGGCATCGAAGGTTATCCCATTTAAACTTTGATTATATCACTACACTGGCCAAACAAGGACTGGTTCGCGGGCTGCCCATATTAAAGTTTCAGAAGGATCACTTGTGTTTCGCCTGTGCACTAGGAAAAAGCAAGAAACACTCCTCAAACCCAAAGTTGAACACTTCATTAAAGAAAAGCTATATATTTTGCACATGAACCTTTGCGAGCCAATGAGGACTCAAAGTATCGATGGGTGGAAATACATATTGGTTATTGTTGATGATTACTCTCGGTTTACTTGGGTAAAATTTCTACGATTGAAGGATGAAGTTCCAGAGTTCGTGATTAAATTTCTTAAAATGATCAAGTTCAGTCTCATTTGCGACAATCCAAAATATCAAACCAGAATAATGACACAAAAGTTAATGTCAATCAGACCCTGAGAGCTTACTATGAAGATGTCGAGATTTCACACCAAACATCCGTTACACGCACTCTACAACAGAACGACGTTGTCGAAAGACGGAACCTAACTTTAGTGAAGCTGCACGCACCATGTAGATATTTTCTAAGTGATAACATCAAATATTTAATATTTTTTCATATCAAATCCATCCTACGGTTTATTGTCGCTGCTTTATGTCATTATTATATTTAATTCGTTTATATTCTGTATTTTATGTAATTTTGGCAATGGAACGGAAAAGATACGGAAAAACGGTTTTTTATATCAAAATTCGCATTATTCATGAGTTACAGCGTAATTGATACCATGATTACGCCGTAACGAGTTTTTACTTTGAAATGCGCAGACAGAAGTTACGGCTAACTGCAACAATTAGTTACGCCGTAATGACCATTTTTACGAAGAGTGAAGATACTTAATTAAATATGAAGATTCGGTGCTGACGAGGCCATTAAAGCATAACATAAAAATATAGTTACGCCATAATCGTTTATTATGGAAAATATTTCGATGATTGACTAAGGGTTACGGCGCAACGCGATTATTAATAACGCCGTAACCAAAATATCTCTTAAAGAAGGAAAGCCGCTTCAAAAAAGGTTTACGTCGAAACCATATAATTTTTGTTACGTCGTAAAATCACAAGGACTAATATTGTGCGAAAGTTATACAAAGTTTCATTATTCACCCCAAACTCTAGGGACTAAACTCGTACAAGACCAAGACTTTGTAATAACTATAAATAATGAAAGAATGAATTCACTTTCATTCATTCAGTGGTTTTTCAATACTAACGACAAGAAGAAGACGAAAAAGGGATTTATCCCTTTTTGTGTTACTATTCGACGCAAAGGGGAAAGAAAAGAGCAGCTAGCTTGGCTGCTTGATTCGGGTATAGGGCGAACCCCTTTGGGGTTCGCCACGGGATCCAACTATAAGATTAGGAGCATTATTTTAGCATGATTTGTATATGATTTCTCAACAATTATAGTTTGATTTCAATTAATTATTTTTAATGATTTATTTGGTCTTGGCTTAATTTGTTGATGCTTGATATTTATTATGTTTAATTTTACTCTTGTCATTTAATTTATTAATTATTCCTTGGTTAATTATTTTTGATCTTTTTGTCTCACTATTGTTTCATTAGATATTCCTTGACTATCGTGTAACTCTGGGTTTTGGTAGTACGGGTGGTTTGGACCTAGTTTGCCTCATAATTAGATTACCTTGTCAATATGGGTTCCAATGGGTACTAGGGAGGATCACTAACTCCTTTTGTGTAGGAACTAACCGGTCATCGCACTTATCACTTAATATACTTAAAAAGCACATGAACACTTCAAAGAGGAGTTATAATCTTTATAGAATTATTAGATATGTTTTTTGAGAATAGTTGGGATTAATCTGTGCAACCCGGATAACCTACCTCCCACATGATTTAGGACTGATTCAGAATCGCGGGAAGTATTGGATAGACTGCATATGCATATTTAAGTCTATCGACTGTAGAAACCACTAATAAAACAGGAATTAGACATTGCACTTGAGATCGAGATAATTCAACCTTAGATATTTAATTTAGTTGAAATGGGTTCATCTTTTTAGTAGTTTTCCCCTATACCAATTCCTTTGATTGATAAAACCAATTAATCTCCCTCTCATTATTTTTCTTATATCTTAATTTAATCACATAAAACACTTTAAAAACGTGACACTCTTAAACTCAGATTATTTTTCACCCTTAAAGCTCCTTGGGACGACCTCGGATTTACTATAACTACACTACTCACGATCGGGTTCTCTGCCCGTTAGTGCGTTTGTAAGGTGAAACGAGTTTTATAAATTTAAAACTTGGTAAATAAATATTTAAAAGAAAATATGCATCAAGTTTTTGGCGTCGCTTCCGGGGAGTTAATTAGGTTTTAAATTTAAGTTTTGTCTATATTTTATTTCAGTATTTGTTTCCTTGTAATAGCACGATCTACTGTTATCTCTTGTTTGATTTTCAAAAAACATGGAAATGGAGCCTAATATTGAGAACATGATGATATGCGAGTACCTTGAGTATGAAGCTGCGAAAGGAAGGAGATTATGGGATGATGTTCGATCCAGAAGAAGTCCAACACATTATGAGACAGCAAGAGTAATACTTTTTACTATCCTTATTCTCATTACTTACCTCCTCTACCTGTTCAACCCTATCCTAAGAATTATTTAGTATCTACCAAGGTAAGCAACGATGTTGACATAGAAAGCATGACTATCGCTGAATATAATCTATACATTGCTAAACAAGGCATAGGAATGAATCCACTCAGTAATCACTCCTATGGTTTCACACCCCAATATTTCGCTCAACCACAACAAACACCTATCACTAGTAAGAAGGATTCTAACTTTGATAAAATCTTGGATGACTTATTTAAAACAAGAGCTGAAAACATAAAGCGAATGGGGCATAATGTAGCTCAGGATAGTATTTGGGAAGAGGATGATGATTCAGAGGAAGATTAGAGGAAGAAATGATATGCGGGGATGCTTTTGATATATGGGAAATTACGGTCAAGGACGTAGAACGGATTAGGAAACTTTTTAATGTCCCTGATGAAATAGATGAAATAGTACAACCTTTAATCCCAGATGCCATTCACACCACACCTCCTAATGATGATTATGTAGCACCGGCTACTAAATCAATGTTGGATGAAGTTTTGGAAGAACTCAGAGATGACATCTTGAATGTCACCATGGTTGACGAGGAGGCTGATTTTAATCCTACTAAGGATCTAGAAGAGCTTGAAAGACTTTTAGCTATGAGACCTCAATCAAATTTTACAAAAATTCAGGTGCATTCAGTTATCATTAATACCGAACCTTTCATTCGTACTCAACTAATGAGTCCCGTATATGGAGTGTTTAAAACATCTAAACCATGTAAGGTAGATAGAGACATTATATCTCCTAGAAGATATGCTTTCTATTCATCATTTTCCTATCCTGTAGCTTACTTACACCCTAAGGGTTCTATGACGACTATCGACCGCACACTTGATCCCAAGGAGGGGATAGACACCCGCTTACCTAGTAAATACGGTTGGATCAAGCTAGATACACAAACAAAAACAAGCCTTCGTGGGAGGTACCTCATGCCTATCTTTTAGTTTATGTTTTGTCTTATTTCACTTTAATTTTTGCATATTAGTTGGTTTGTATGTTCCTTACTTGGTTTTGCAGGGGTACTACAGCGAGGAGACATAATTTGAAGTCTCTTTGCCTTATAATTATGTGGTTATGTTGATACTGTTGCAGCAATTATGGCGTAACCATCACAGTTACGCCGTAATCATTGGACTTACGGCGTAATCTTTTCCATGATTACGCCGTAACTAAACTTAATCCAAAATTTTCAATATGGTCATCCATATAATTACGGCGTAACCCTATCCATGGTTACGCCGTAATCACTCTCTGCAAATTATTAAAATTGTTTGAAATTTTACAAAACCGTGTATATTGGTAAATGAACTTTTTGGGTATGTTCTCTGAAAACCCTCACGAGACTTCACTCGTCCACTTGGGCCGCCAAGTGGTTTAAAAGGCTTGTTTCATACGCTAAATGCAACCGTGATTCCTACAAATGTGAGTTAGGATTGTATTTCTTGTATTATCATCTTATACATTTCATGCTATTTTGCTTTTATCCGTATTTATGATTTGGTATTATCTTTTAATGTGATCATTATATTGATGGATGAATTGCTATAAAACGGGGTTGCTGCGCATACAAGTTATGCACATGTGGTGGTGTTTAGATACTAAACAAGCTGCGAGGAAGCATCGCAAACCGGACTAGTTAGATGCTATACAGGTTTTGGTAAAGTTGCATGTGATGTTGGATATTGTTCGAGGAAGCAGACTTGGAGCATGGCTTAACACATGCTGTCTCTTCTCATCACAACGAATAAATCCAGGGGAGTAATCCGTTCCATTTCTAACCCTTTCTATTTAAATTTTATATACTTATGTTTGACTCAAGTGGGGATAAGAGATTATAAATAAACACCTATTTGATTATACTTGCCTTTATTTTTCTAGTTTATTTTGAAAAACGTCTCATTAATAAAATTTGGACATGTTTTTCATTACTTAACTAGTTAAGACTATACTGAACACACCTACCTTATAATTCCATTGTGTGAGGATAAGCCTTTCCGTTTTCCCCTTATACATAAATTCATTAAAAATAAGTGTGTCGGTGGTTTTAGTAGACTTTAAAACTTGGCCTGGTATATCTTTTTGAGACCACAATAATGAGCATTGCACTTAGTGTAATCGATATAGCTGTGATAAAAGGCAATTTTAGGATTAACCCCAAATAGCCTATCCATGTTATGTTTGTGACTTTTCACACTGATTAGTCAACCCCTCTGTTAAATCCCTTGTTGCACTCATCTTTAGTGCAAGATAACCCTATATACATATCTGCTAAGCCCTTCTCATTCATTTTGTAACCTAATATATGTTGTTTCGTTACACCTGTCGCCTTAGCCTACCCTATAGTTCTTATTCTATGATCGGGGAGTTGCTGGTTAATTTTGGGTTTCACTGGTGGAAGTTGCGGGTTAGGATAGAGGGTATTTGAAGAAAAGATAGGTTTTAAAGATAGTTGATCCCAAGTGGGGGGACGCTCATGTATATATGTGTCTGTATTGTGATTTATTGTATCCTTGTCTTGCATCAAAAAAAGAATAAAGAGCATGCAAGCAAGTGTTTATTAGTCAGCTTATATGTCATATTGTGGTAGTATTTCCGCCTTGTCCAGATGGCGATGATTCTGTCTTTCACGGGTAGTTCTATCTCTCCTTTCTATTATAGGTCTATTTGTTAAACGTTTTTTATAGGTTTATTTATATTAAAATATATATGTGTTCGTATTGTGATTGTATCCTTATCTTGCATCAAAAAAATATAATAAAGAGGATGCAAGCAAGTGTTTATCAGCTGATCATCATTATAAATCAGCTCTTATGTCGTATTGTGGCAGTATTTCCGCCTTATCTAGATGGCGATGATTCCATCTTTATAAACGGGTAGTTCTTATAAACTTGTGAAATTTCTATCTCTCATTTCTATTATAAGTCTATATGTACAATGAGGGCATTGTACAACTCAAGTGAGGGGAAGGGAGAAAGAAATATGGTATTTGGTGAAATCATGTGCTAACCTTTGGTTTTGCTCGAATGAGGGAGTGAGCAATCATACATGTCTCATCTGTCGTTACGGATATGTATGTGTGGTTTTGTCGCCATTGTTGGTGTAACGGTTTTGGTAAAGATTGCATTTAGAGAATGATTCACCCCATGAGCCATTGTGTCGTGTCAACCCATTTGCCTTTTTAACCAGTTGCATCTAGACTCTAGTGGTGGAGATTAGTATCCTTGCCAAGCTTATGATAAAATACTCGCCATGACTGAGCAGTTGAGTGATCACCAAAAATGAAACACATAGATTAGTGAGAGTATGAGTGTGATTCGTTTTTCCTTTTCGTGAGGTGCTCAGTTTGGAATTTTCTAGCATGAGTAATTTTTAAATTCATATCTTCCTGGATAACTAGGGAGATATCTTTTTGAGAATTATTTAAAAGGTTCTACTTGAGGGCAGGTAGAAGTCAAGTGGGGGGATATGTGATAACATCAAATATTTAATACTTTTTCATGTTAAATTCCCGCGTTTATTGCCTTGCTTTATATCAATTTTATATGAATTTGATACTTAATTCATTTATTTTACGAATACATGTAATTAGAGACATTAGAACGGAAAATGACGAAACATGTGCAAAAAGAGTACCAATACTAATTTATTTAGTAGAGGTACTAAAATTCAATGAAGGGCTATTAAAATCCTACAGGATGAAGCCTAAGAGCCAAATAAAGAATAGTACCACTACTATATTATTTAGTAGGGGTACTATATTTATAATAAGTTAAAGTTGTCGAATTGAAAGTTTATAAGACATTACGGCATAACGTTCCACAGGAGTTACACCGTAATCAATTATTAATTACGAAGATTTGGTGCTGACGAGGCATTACGACGTAACGTCTCACAGGAGTTACGCCGTAAAATATTATTATGGAAAAAATATTTATGCTGACTATGAGTTACGGTGTAACGGGACTATTTAATTACGCCGTAACATATTTTTACACTACAAGATAGAAAGTCACGTCAGAAGGTTTACGACGTAACGTGGTCGGTGCGTTTACGCCGTAATAATAACTCAGATCAGGGACTTATATTGCATATTCTTAATGAAGTTTCATGGATTAAAGTGCATTAATAATGAAAGACCAGGGGCTGAAGTCGTACAAGATTCAAACTTGTATTTTACTATAAATATTGAATGAATTATTCATTCTGAAGGCATTCTGGGACGTGAAGGTGTGTAGCCGAAAGGAAAGAAAAGGAAAATAAGGTATTCGAGCAAGGTGTAGGGCAAACCCTTCAGGGTTTGCCATGGCATTCGACTAGGGGATCGAGAGCATTAATTTAGCACAATTTGTAATCATACTTCAATTTATTTTGGTCAAATATAATCACCCATATTATTTTGATTGAGCATATCATGCGGTTGAATTTATTGTTGCTATGTTATTAATTGTTCTTTATTACTTGTTCTTGGCATTTAATTATTTAATTAGCTTTTGGATTATTAAGTTATGATCTTGTTGTTTTATCGTTTTCCTTATTATTTTATGTAGTGCGTTTAAGTGATCATTGTGCCCTTAATAAGTATTAAGTTGAGGTTGTGAGAACTCTTGGTGTATCGTTACTTATGACACTAAGTGTTTCCTATTTTTCCAAGTGAATGACCAATATTCATTGGTGGGTCGACCCATGACCCCTTAACATTAATACTCGGTTAGGAGTGCAAGCTAATATGGAGTCTACCTATTTAGGATTAAGCGTATCTCTTAAGATAAGTGGCTTTAAGACTGCGATAATACATTGCACTAGAGATCATTGTAATTAATTGAGTTCATCCTTCCTAGTTGTCTGCCACTATACCATTTCCCTTTTCGACAAGCAAGGCTTACCACCAAAACAACTCTACAATAATCTCAAGTATTCAAACAAGCTTTCTTTCTTGCTTTCTTAGGTAGAATAATAAAATCAATTAGACAATTAGAGGCACAAACCGTTCTTTGGGTCGACACCCGTACTTACCAATCACTACACTATACATGATAGGGTACACTACTCTTTAGTGTGTAGGAATAGTCGAGGTTGTGAGAGTTTTATAAATGTAAAACCTGACATAATTTTTATTTAAAATAAAATACGCATCAAAAAGGCTCAAGATCAAACATCACATAGCATGAAGGAACAAGCCTACAACAAGATAAAGTCCAAGACCAAGACTCAAGAACTCAAAGATAAAGAATTCAAATACCTCGCTTCGAGGGAGATTGTTAGCCTCAAAATATTGAGTCGAACAAGGAAACTCGGTCTTTATTTAGTAAACATTGTAATAGGCTAGTTATGGGTATCGGGCTCGTTATTTAATCTAATATTGTATTCGTTGCGGGCTTAAGCCCAGGATAACTCGAGCTCGACCCATTAAGCAAAACCACTCAGCCCAACAAATGCCTAATATAGGCCGGCCCCTTATGGTATAAATACCCCTCTCCAAGATTGAGAGGGTGTTGTTTCTTCCATTTGTAACACACACTTATTAAAGAATCCTCCATCACTTTCTCTCTCTAACTTCTTTCTCTTTTTCTTTTATATTTATTTCGTGCCATATATGTATAAGAGATGATGATATCTTGGTTACAACAAAAACCATCTCCTATCACAAGCTCTTTGACATTCTCAAATAGTATCAGAATAAAGTCAAAGACATACGTGCTGAAAAGATAGCCAGGAATGCAAATCTACTCGCACTTGTTGCTGCTACTCAACAGTATCCAGAAAAACATTATCAAGCACCAAAACCTTACAAAACCTATGAACCATCATCAAACCAAACACCATCAACCAGTTCTCATGCTCCTACCAGAAATAAAGGCAAAGAGATAGCCAAACCAATTACACCTCCATCTGAGTCAGCATCTAAAGAGGCTAAGACAGTGATCCAGAACAGGCTCAAAGAGATAAGTATATGCAAAAAAACTTGGCACTCATTGCAATATACATCAAAAAACATCTACAAACCTACCAACAACAACCTCATAACTTCATACAACACTAAGAACAAGAATGTGGCAACTTCTCCACAAACCGAGAAAAAACAGTCAGACTGGGCAGTTGGGGAATCAGAGGATAGCAACAGTTGTTGGGGCTAAGGAAACTGTAGGGAATCAGGTAGTTCAACAGTCTGGGATACAATGTTTCAATTGCAAGGAGTGTGGGCATTTTGCCAAGGAGTACAGGAAACCAAAACGGGCAAAGGATTATGCTTATCATAAGGAGAAGATGATGTTGTGCAAGCAGGAGGAGAAAGGTGTACCGCTAAGTGCAGATTAGAGTGATTGGCTTGATGACGCTAATGAGGAGCCTGATGAACAAAAATTGGAAGCACATTTACATGTACATGGAAAAGATAGAGGTCTTAACTATAGATTCAGAACATATCTTTGATGCTGAGCCACTGGAACAGGTACAATCCAATGATGACTATAATGTGTTTGCCATTGAAAGACAACATTCTGAGCAACTTGAAACCATTCATGACACATATGTGGTGGAAACGGTTGATAGTAATGTCATTCCTAATTCATCGGATATGTGTGATAATGTGGAACAGGCTGACTAAAATGCTAAAGAATATGAAGATGAGTGTGTTATGCTTGCTACTTTAATTGCAAATTTAAAACTTGATCATGATGAAAACAAAATGATTCAAAAGCAACTAAAGAAAGCAAATGCATCACTTACACAAATCTGCTCTTGAGGAGTCAAATGACATCCGAGATAGATGCAGAAGTGCACTTCATGACCAAGAAATTAAGCTTGAGAAGTACAAAAGTATAAAAATTGTCAACTTGAAAAAGAAGAGGTCGAACATAAATTGAAAGAAACTCTTGGTCTATTAGCTAAGCAAAAACATCAATCAGATGATGCTTTAAAAACACAAGCTTATGAAAATTTTCAATTTAAAGAGAAAAACGCTAAGTTAGTACACCAGAGTTCTTTGGAGCATACGAGATACGACCTTCTTTGAAAAGAAAAAGAACAATTGAAAGAGGATTTCAAAATAAGTCAAGATAAAGACATTAAAAAAATTGATTGCTTTGGAAAACCAAGTAAAGTTTTTAAACGACATTGTTTATAAAACCAATCAATCTGTTCAAACCATTCATATGCTAGCTCCTAATCTAAGCTCGTCATATAATGGTAGGCCAAGTTTTGTAAATCCTAAGTACCTCAAGAAAGCTCAATATAAAAAATCATGTTTGTATAAGATACCATATGACAAGATGATCTTGCAAACATATTTGCTCCAAATTGTGAAGAAACACTCATTCTTAAGAAAGAAACTAGATCAAAATTGGATAAAGAGAAAATTAAAAAGTATGACTACACATATCAAAACAGTCTTTACGAACTTTTTACTCCTTAAACACAGAAATCTCTTGATGAATTTTATTTTGCCAATGAAACTCAAAAGAAAATGTAGAGAAAATCTTTTTTAAATACAAACCAAATATTGTTAAAAACATAGGTTTTCTACCTACTCAAGCTTCGTTAAGAAAAAGTAGACACGCATTTAATATTGTTCAACATAATATCACAAATTTCAAAACAATTGTTGATTTGGATTTGGAAAAATGAATGGATAACATATGGCAACAACCATTTACTTATGAGATAACTATGCTTGTAAAAAATCTTTTAATTCCTCTCGCGATCAAGACAAAAGCAAATGCAAATGAATTTGAAAGAGCTCTTAAACAATAAATGTTTGAAGATTTAGAGTATGTTCAATCACTTGAAAAGGAGGTTTTGAATCTGAAAAAGCTGAATTTTCAAATGAATATGATCTACTCCTTCAAGAATGTGTTTCAAAAGATATCATGTGTGTTATTCTTTGTTCTTTTGATAATCTTCATGAATATTCTGAGATGGCATGCAATTAATTGGAATCAATTTCAAAATGTGAACGTCTTGAAAATAAGCTTTCAAAACGCAATGAAAATGTCGAAAACAAATCGTTTAATGAACTGACAAGAAAGTTTGTTGAACTTAAAAAACATTGTATTTTTTTCGAACTATCTTTGTAACAAAGAAACGAAAGTTTTCAAAATGACACACCATGTAAAAATCAGGATGCTCCTGGATTTCTTGAATTTTTTGAAATAAATGAATTGAAAGCTCAAATTCAAGACAAGAACATGGTAATAAGTGAGTTAAAGAAACTCATTGAAATGTTGAAAAGAAAATCTGTAGATATTAAGTTTGAAAAACCATCGGTTGTACGACAACCAAATGTTTTCAGATTTCAAAAACCATCAGTCTTAGGTAAACCGACTCTTTTTTCATATTCTCTTGAGAAGAAAGATTTTTCAAAGCCAAAGTCGGTTACCAGAACTAATGTGTCAAAGGATTTATCAAAACTAGTCACTCCATAGATTTTGCCTCATAATGGAAAACAAGCTGTAAGAAACACGAATGTGATTAAACCAAGAATGTATCGATTAGACACTCGGCTTACACAAACTAGAGCACCTCAGTTGCCACAAACTTCTAGGAATACTAATCCTCACGTGTCTTCTTCTACAGGAGTAATTCACAAAACTAGTGTTAGCAGAACACAGCTTAAGAGGACTTAATTGAAAGAAAAGGTCATGCAAAACAAAAGTCAATTAAAGATTAAGCAAAAGGAAGTAGAAGACCACCATAGGATTTCTAGTTTTTAAAATAAAAGAAAGTTTGTAACTGCGTGTAATGACAGTAAAAAGTCTAAAACTTCAAAAGTTAACGTTGTTTGTGTAACTTGTGGCAATTATGTGTTTGACTCGAATCATGATTCTTGTGTTTCTAAGTTTATCAATGACGTGAATGCTAGAACTAAGAAGCCAAATGTAGTGCCTATTAGTGCTAGAAAACCCAAAAGACAAGCGAACCAATATGTTGCAACGCCCCATAAGAAAACAATTACATCAGAATCCCCTATCTAGAAATCCAGGAGTTACTTTAGGATGCTTTATGAGAAAATAAGTAAGACATGGACTTGGTGGATTGAGAAACAATGTCCACTATAATATAAATGGATTCCTATACCCAAAAAGAAATGGGTGCCTATTATTAGGACAGACAATGTGTCAACGAGTATTAGTCCCACTATTAATATTGAATCTAGGATAACTAATGACTCAACACCCAAAAATGATTTAGGATCCAATTTATTAAATGCTTTATCGTCTTCTAAATCTTTTACAGATTGTACAAATCATCCTATTCATCGTAGACTCTGGATGCACAAAGCACACCTCAAGTTGATGTGTAGACTTGTCGAGAAATATCTTGGTACGGTGCAATTCGGGAATGATCAATTTGCATCGATTCTTGGATACGGGGATTTGGTTCAAGGAAATATCATGATCAAGAGGGTTTATTACATTGAAGGCCTCAATCACAATCTATTCTCGGTTGGTTAATTCTGTGATGCGAATTTGGAGGTTGCATTCAGGAAAGCTACATGCTTTGTTAAAGATCTTTAGGGTAACGACCTACTTATGGGTAATCGTGGATCTGATCTCTACACAATCTCTCTTCAAGAAACATCTTCACCAACTCTAATCGGTTTCATGGAAAAGGCGTCACCAACTCAAGCATGGTTATGGCATCGTAGACTTTCTTAACTTAACTTCGACACCATCAACCTGCTTTCCAAGAAAGATATTGTGAATGGCTTACCAAAGTTGAAATATGTCAAGGATCAATTGTGTTCATATTTTGAATTAGGTAAAGCGAAGAGAAGCACATTCAAGACTAAAATTGTTCCAAGTTCTAAAGGAATGTTACATTTGCTTCATATGGACTTATGTGGTCTTATGCGGATTGAAAGCATCAATGGAAAGAAATACATTATGGTGATTGTAGATGACTACTCACGATACACGTTGATTCAACGAAATCTTCAAGCTCAAGTGATTACTGTTCGAACTGACAGAGGCACAGAGTTCTTAAACAAGACACTTCATGCATACTTTAAAGAAGAAGGAATTGAACACCAAACATCAATTGCTCGAACACCTGAACAGTATAATGTTGTCAAAAGACGGAACCATACTCTAGTTGAGGCTGCTCGAACAATGCTTACGGCTTCTAAACTTCCACTCTTCTTTTGGGCTGAAGTAATAGCAACCGCATGTTACTCCCAGCATAGATCTCTTATCATCCCAAGACACGAAAAGATACCATATCACATCATTAATGACAGAAAACCAACTCTTAAAGACCTTTACATCTTTGGATGCACCTACTATATAACCAGAGATGGTGAAAACCTTGACACGATGAAGGAGAAAGGGATCTGTGCATTTTGGTGGGATATTCTACACAGTTAAAGGGATATAGAGTCTATAACAAGAGGACAAAATTGATCATTGAATCCATTCATATCAACTTTGATGAACTAAAGGAAATGACAATGGCGTCGATTTATGACAACTCCGGCCTCGTGTCACAACTACAAAAGACTTTTGTTCATAACAGTTCATAACTCGGAATTCAAGACCACAAAAATGAACCTTCAAGTTCAACGCTAGTTCCAAATGTTGTTCCTCCAGCAAACAGCAAATCCATCACTACAAGAGTTGGATTTACTTTTTAGTCCTTTGTACAAAGAATACTTCACTACAGGAAATCAAAGTGTGTCAAAGCCTTTCGCTCTCTCTGATAATTCTCAACAACAAGACACACAACCTATATTGAATGTTCAATCTACATTAGAACCGAACACTCCTCCAACAAGTGTTAATGTTGAGGAAACCATCATTGATCAAGCAGAAGATGTACCGTTTGAAGCATATGAATTTATCAATCCATTATGTACACCGGTACAAGAAGTTGATGAGTCTTCCTCATGTAATATTGATACTTCAAACATGCATACGTTTTACCAAAGACATCGTTCCGACTACCATGGACCAAAAATCATCTGTTTGAACAAGTTTGTAGAAATCCATCAAAGCCTGTGCGAACAAGATGACAACTTGCTATAGATCTTAAAATGTACATGTTCGCGCTCACTGTGAGTACTACTGAACCGAAGAACATTAAGGAAGCAATATCTGATCACGCATGGATCGAAGCAATGCAGGAAGAGCTTCATTAATTCGACAGGCTCAAAGTCTGGGAACTTCTTGACAAACCATTTGGAAAGACAGTGATTAATCTAAAGTAGTTGTGGAAAAACAAGAAAGATGAAGACAATACTATTATTCACAGTAAGGCATGACTTTTAGCTAAGGGATATCGACAGGAAGAGGGAATTGATTTCAAAGAATCTTTTGCACTAGTCGCCCGCTTAGAAGTAGTTCAGATTTTCGTTGACTACGCTGTACACAAATCTTTTCCAATATACCAGATGGACGTTAAAATGGCTTTTCTTAATGGTCCACTAAAGGAAGAGGTATATGTCAGTCAACTAGACGGGTTCGTTGATCCTAATCATCCAGAAAAAGTCTACTATCTCAGGAAAGCACTTTATGGATTGAAGCAAGCTCTAAGAGCCTGGTTTGATGAACTCTTGACATTCTTGATGTTGAAAGGTTTCACTAAAGGTACTATAGACCCTACTCTATTCACGATAATATATAGGGAGGACATTCTACTTGTGCAAATTTACGTAGATGACATAATTTTCGGGTCTACAAACTTAAAATTTTGTAAAAAGTTTGAAAAACTGATGCACGGTAGATTTGAGATGTCCTTAATGGGGGAAATGAAACTCTTTTTAGGACATAAGATCCACCAATCCCCATGAGGTATCTTTATGAATCAAGCTAAGTACGCTTTAGAAATACTCAAAAAGCATGGTATAGACAAATGTGATAGCATTGGTACACTAATGGCTACTAAACCTAAGTTAGATGCAGACTTGAGTGGAACACCTGTAGACCAAACACGATATCATAATATGATCGGGTCACTTATATATCTGACTTCTAGTAGACCAGACTTAGTGCAAGCGGTATGTTATTGTGCACGTTATCAAGGAAGACCAATGAAAAATCGCCTAAAGGAGGTTAAAAGGATCTTTTGGTACTTGAAGGGAACCATCACCATGGGACTCTAGTATCCAAAGGATTCTGGTTTTGAACTAACCGCTTTTTCAGATGTTGACCACGTAGGTTGTCTTGATACTTGAAAAAGCACTTCTGGTGGAATACAATTCTTAAGTGACAAGCTAGTCATTTGGATGTCTAAGAAGCAGGACTGCACCTCAATGTTAACGGCAAAAGTAGAGTATGTGGCGTTATCCGTGACTTGTGCTCAAGTTCTTTGGACGAGAACACAGCTTAAGGATTATGGCTTTGACTACAACCAAATACCATTGTACTGCGACTCTCAGTCAGCCATCGCCATCTCGTGCAATCCAGTGCAGCACTCTTGCACTAAACACATTGTTGTTCGATATCACTTTATCAAGGAACAAGTTGAATGTGGTATAGTTGATTTGTACTTTGTCAGATTTGAATACCAGTTAGCCGACATGTTTACGAAAGCTCTTTCACAAGAAATGTTTGAGTACCTTTTTGGACGACTCGGTATGAGATGTTTGACTCCAGCAGAACTAGAGGTTCTAGCAAATGAATCTGCTTGATAAATCATCAACCATCGACTTGTAAATATTTATGAAAAAGAAAAATACAAAAATATAAAACCAACAAAAACATAATACAAAAATAGAAAATCTTGCAAAAAGCAAATTCAAAATCAGAAAATCAAAAATACCAAAAAGAATCTTCTCGACATGTCTTTTGGAATCGATAGCATTTACATACCTAGAAATGACGATTAATATTGTCACTGGTATGTCAATGAAGTTCGAGCAAGAGTTCAAAAGTTTCAAAACATGTCATTTCTAATTTTTCTATATGGCTATGTACACATCAGTGCATAACCCGGACTTCAAAGAAAGGAAAGTTTATCTATAACGATAACTTATCCTAACAACAAGAAAATCAATTTTCTCAGTCTTGAGCAGTTTTTACAAGACATTCAAAGTTTTATGCTCAAGAAAGGAAAGTGTACGCTTTAGTGCGCTTATCCTTAACGTTAGAAGAGAAGTCTTCTAACACATGGTTTCCAAAAGTTGAACACAATTTTTCAAGAATTTCTCAATGACATTTCAAAATATTTTAAAATTGTGTGTTCAACACTCACTTTCTCACATAACTTTCAAAAGACGATCATTTTATAATCGTGGTATCATTATTATAAATGAGTTAATTTTTTAGGGGGGGTTTCAAAAACCAAAGTTTTAATGTTTTATGGATACATCAACTCACGATAATTTTTTTGTATTCAAAACATTATAAAAAGTCTCTTAATAACAAATCAGTAATTAACGACATAACTTACTTTTGAATATTTGTTATAAGTTGATCAGTGTCTGAACACAATTTTTCAATAATTCTTCAATGGCATTTCATAATCTTTCAAAATTGTGTGCTCAACACTGTCTCGCCCTCAATTCTATATCTAATTTACAAATTGGTATCGTTTTTTTTTTGGTGACAAACATATGTAAAATTAAGGGGTAACAAAATCGTAACATGTTCCACATAATTCATGCTGAAACATTTCTCTTCCTATTTTTCATAAAAAAATTAATAACTTAGTATTTCAAAAACTAAGTGACTTAGTATTTAAAATAAGGGGAGAAATGTGCTTAAAATGTGAGCTTGAAAAGAATAAGTGAACTAAAGACTCAAAGTGTTTTTTACTCTTACCCACATGTGCGAAGCCCTTTTGAATATCGATACACGTATGTAGGGGGAGTTTTCTAAAAGATGAAACTCTCAATGTGTCAAATGTTTTGATATTTATCAAACACTTTGATTGTTTTCAAACAAGGTTTTATGATGACGATCAAATACCCAACAACCTATTAATTCACGACGATTCTAAAGTCATAAGATGGTTAGGTTAGGTATTAGACCTATGATCCAACCAGAACCAGAGGGATCTACCCAAGAAAACTCCATAGATAGAAATAGCAGTCCTATGTATGATTTGGAGAAGAATGAGAAACGAGAATAATGTTCACTAAGGCATGAGCTAACAGTGGAACAATCATAACAAGGTGTTAGTAATGACGTCTTGGTAAACATTGAAGGGGTTGAAGAATGAAAAAGAAATGTAAGGATAAAGGGTGTAAAGAAAGAAGCCCTCCATACAACTTTAGGCAGAAACCGGGTCAATACATATGCTATCAGAATCAAAAAGATGATTTCAGGTATTGAAGAAAGACATCATAGACCCAGTAATGCACTACACAACCCTTCCCAGCCATTCAAGTTTCTCTTAAAAGTTACTTTTCTCATTTGTCACGGAGATCAACACGACTTCTATTGACTTTATCACTCCAAGTTAGTTGATATAGAAAAGGTGGCAGTCTGCTCCAGCCTCCGATCACTAAAACCAAAACGTAATAATCGATTCTAGAGCCAAATAGATCAAATCTTAATCTCATTAGGACACATTACGTAATACACTTGTTGTTCAACGTATAGAACACAAGTGATAACAAAGAGTCCTACGCATTATCCTTGTGATTATGCTATAACATTTAGAATGATACTCTTTAGTATTCATAATGACGAATGGAAATCCTTCCAGTGTCATCATCAAATAGCATTGTGGTAGGTGATTTGCAAGATTCTATATGAATCAAGCTTATGTCAACTGGATATCGATTTTGGTCTAGTAAATGAATTGACGACTTAATCAGTAAGATAGTAACTAACTGATTCACTCTTACTGTGCTATCTGCTTTGAGATGTTCCGGTAATGAGAACAATCTAGTGCAGTTGGAAACCTTGTCATGGAGGTTCTTTGAGTCTACCTAATCACAGGTACAATATTTATACTGTAAAATGGGGAACCGGAGGTTATCCCAATCGAACTTTGACGAATAATAAAGCTATATTCGTCCATATCTGTTATTTATCACTAACATATGCAGGTTAAGACGGCAGAGTTACGACCCCATTCTAGCTGAGTCGGATTCATAACCACATGCTCTGCTCAACAGATAAATATAAATACATGATGAAAGCTCAAGTACATGTTACTAAAGTCTTTGGCAACTCTGATATTCAAGATCTTGCTTAAAGATATCAAGATTATCAAGACAAAGATTATCAAGGGAGATTGTTAGCAAGCTTTCAAGATGATGCAAAGTATGTGAATGTTGGTCAAGACACAAGATCGTAAGATGGAAAAGATGACGAAGACAAACAAGGAAAGATTTAAAGATCTTGAAAATAAAGACAAAGTCGAAAGATAATGACAAAGGCTCAAGATCAATGATCAAAAGCATGAAGTAATAATCCTTCAACAAAGATAATGACCAAGACCAAGACCAAGACTCAAGAGCTTAACGATAATACAATTTCAATGACCTCACTTTGGGGGAGATTGTTAGCCTCAATATATGAGTCAAACAAGGAAGTTTCGGTAATTTAGTCAGGAAGACTTGGTCTTTTATTATTACGTGTTGTAATAGGCTAGAAAAGGATAATGTGCTTATTTAGTAAGCTAATATTGTATGTGTTGTGGGCTTAAGCCCAACCAAAACCCAAGCCCGGCCCATGATACTAACGTAGGCGTCCATATTATGCTAGGTAGTATAAATACCCCCTCTCCACACATGGAGAGGGGTTGGTTGTTCATTTTATTTTTCACATAAGTGTACGACAATCCTCCATTCCTTTCTCTTTATACTCTCTCTCTCTCTCTCTCTCTCTCTCTCTCTCTCTCTAAACCCTCTTCTTAATATTTCCTTTTAGGTAGTATAAATACCCCCTCTCCACACATAGAGAGGGGTTGGTTGTTCATTATTTTTCACCTAAGTGTATGACAATCCTCCATTCCTTTCTCTCTATACTCTCTCTTTCTCTCTCTCTCTCTCTCTCTAAACTCTCTTCTTAATCTTTCTTTCTTGGTTTTGTATGTAGGTAAGTATGTGTTTGGATTAGAGTATGTAACAACCAATAATTTGGCTACTGTTTGTTATTTTATATTTTGCGAACGTTTATTTGTCATCGTTAAAACATAAAGGAGATGCTAATCAATGTTTCACCAAAAATCTCCCCCTTTATGATGATGACAAATAAAATTTCAAAAAGCTAATAAAATTACAAATGTAGGGAAGATGACGACTGCCGTTGATGTAGCTTGCGTCTTGATCTTGGCCTTGTATTTTGGTGAAGCTTAAACATTGTCTTCACCTAATGAGCCTTACATATATTTTCTACTCCCATGTATGCTATAGCTCTTTGCTTCCATAATTGTTCCTCGATCGATAAGCATCTTGCTCTTTGCTTTCCTTCTCCCCCTTTTGTCAATCAAAAAGGCGGGATCTTGGTCTTTCATTGGAAGGTAGATATCGTTGTAGAGGTAGAAAGTTGATATCATGACACATGCTCCCCCTAGATCGTTTATCCCCCTTTGTTCCAAGGCGAGGATCCATGGGTCAAGAGTATTACCTTTGAGGCGTACTTGGCTACAACTAGTAACAAACAAACAACACACCACAATCAACTAACATATACACATTTTTAAGTCCAACATGGGTTAGCTTACCATTTGAAGACTTGCAAACATGGATTAGTTCAAGCATAATATCATATCATACATATCCAAATGTTGATAAAATCAGGCAATCTCATGCATAACACCATCATATAGTTATTCGTAGGGCAAATTTATCAATCATGCATCAATATCACATGCTCTAGTAAGCATAATGCATATTCAAATTAGAGCACATAGTTTTATATACAACCACTTTTAGGAGTGTATAGTCAGACCTAGATGTTCAAGGCAAGATGTAATAGATATCTAATTTCATTTCATTGTACGTGTGCCTAATAGTAATTCATGATGTTTACTCAAAATCCACTAGGATATTAATGCAACTTTAAGTGCATTTATGCTTAAAGTTTTATGTAATATTTGCACCAACAATGTGAGTATAGTTTTTGACTCGTATATAATCATAAGGTGAGAAGGCTTTTCAAAAATCTAGGTTGCGATTTCTTATTTCTAATGCTATCTTAATTACATCCAAAGATAAGCAGGCATATTACGTAGGTAGATACTAATCAAGCACACTAAACATCTTAATTATGCTAAATAACCAAAATCTCTAAGCATAAGTTACTACCTAATGGCAAGTTATGGCATGAGGGGATCCCTAAGTAAGTAATTGACACTGTGTATTACTCTCCCCCTAGATTAATACAACCTCTCAAAGTTAACATCTATATGATGTAAAGGTGACATCAAAAACTACAACATATCCTTTATCTTGGGAAACAAATTAAATTTAACCCCTTCCATGCCATTCACGTAATTCCTAAACGCGTAAATTAAGCTTTAAGAGCTTAGTGTCATCCAAAGCAAGCACAATCTAAAATGCGTAGATTATCATAAAACTAGAAAAACATGAATATGTGCACCATACACATTTCCTTTAATGACCTCATTTTGAAAAAAAAAATTCCTAACTTTTGACGATGCAAGTCTAACGAACGGTCATAAGTAGGTAATGTATGAATTCAAATAATGCAATTGAGCACCTAACGTCTAAATAAAGGCAATTTGTTGGAGTTGTGAGCTCACTGCCTACTATCTTTTATAGATGTCCAAACAATTAGTATCTTAGCAATAAGCATTAAATCAACTACCATCATGGCAAGTAGACATGTAAGCAAATATCATCAAAACATATTTCTCATGCAAGCACATTTTACATATCGTTATTAACTAGTGAGCATATAGCATTTAACAAATAGCATGATAGGTAAGCATATAAGCAAATAATATCAAAACATATATTTCATGCAAGCATACTTTTCATATCATCACCTAATAACACTAACAAGTAAGCATATGACCACATAGCATTTAGCCTATCATCAATTAATCATTACAACACGTGAGCATAAGTATTTTCAATTTAAGACAAACTAACTTATTCATAAAGATTATTAATCTATAAGCCTACCATTTCAATCATAAGTAGCAAGAGTAACATAGTCTTATACAAACAATCACATGTAGGCATATAATCATTTATCACAAAAATCCCCTTGATATTTTCCCAAGCCACACCCTTCTTTCTATAGATAGATTACTTCATTTTTCCCTATTCATTCACCACTTCCAAAACCACATTTCACTCCATTTCTCTCTCAAATTTTGACAGCCACAAGGTTCCCAAACAAGGGTATTTCAAGTTTGGTTAAGGGTTTTGCAAGATTATTAGTTAAGGGTTTGCTAAAAGCTAGGGTTTTATACTTCCAAATTAGTGTATTCTTAGTGTTCTTGGGTTGTTTTGTGCACTCTTGATCATCCAAATCATCACCACTCATTGTAAGCATCACATCATAAATGTTTTCATTCATTATTAACATTCCATTCTTGTTTTCATATCACCAATATATGCTTGTAATATAAGAAAGTTGATATAAACTTGTTGATGAAAAACCTTATATCTACCAGAAATTTAAGACGACTTGTGTGCACATTATTAATACTTTAAAGGGGACTTATGAATTTCTTGATCTTACAACATAGTAATATGTCTTAGGAAGTTCCCCCGTCAATTTTATAAATTTAGGAAATTTGTTAGTATTTTAAACATTTTGTACAAACGAAACTGTCTAGATATACACAATAAACAAGATGGGTATTTTTAGCACCTTAGGCTTAGAATGGGGAAGAGTGTTAGTTGAACTTTTTATAGCCAAGACATAGACGTAAACACATCAACTTGAATCGCCTAAAGAGGCTAAGTAATGAAGGAGTTATGATCAAAACAAAACGGGTAAAACTTTCTGAAAATTACCAGCTTTGACATCCGTGTGTTGTATGGCACTTTTGGACCCTTAAACTTTGAACTAGACTGGAAACTTACATTTTTAGAAATACAACTCAAAATACTACAACCTAGGCTTTTGAATGGACTAATTTCATAAACAATTGAGTTACGACCACAAGAAGTGGGGAGAACACCTTATTACAACCATTGTTTTAAACTTCTTATATATAAACACTTGGAATCTTGTTTGTAAATCACCTTTGTTACTTGGAAAACCTTAGACATAAGTATATAAGGGTGATAAAAGTTTATAAAACATATATGCATATCGTTCAATTCATATTTTAAACCTAAAGCGTTTTATTATTAAATTAGGTCGCGGTTAGGATACTTTGACACTTTCGTACTCGTACTACTTCCATATCACCGAATTACTTGAGGTGAGTCTTCATAACCTCATTTTTGGTTTCAATCTTTGGGGAAGAATACATGCTTATTTATTTTAAATCAGTACTAATACTTTTCAAGACCTTGTGAGTTTCATAGCCCCACTTTTACTTGTTTAATACTTCTTTTGAATTACTTTGGGGTGAGAATACATTGCTCGTTTTACTTATGAACACAAGTACTTAAAACTTTACGGATTGCACTTAGTTACCGCATTTGCCATGAAGTCCCACTATCATGAACCATTAATTATGTAGTAAGCGCGAATGTTGTGAATAGATCTATTGAGATTAAACTCCCCCATCCGGGTGTTGGTAGCTCTCAGTTGACCGAATGTACTGGTCAAACGGACGCATTTCATTTGAGTAACTCTATATGTTTAGTAAAGCACCTATCGGGGAAATAAACAAACAGAACAACATATATATAAGGCTTCGTTTTCATGAGCTTAGTGCAATAGTAATACTATTCTTGTGATATTGTATTTGTTATAATAATCACACTTTTCATGATACCGTGAGTGAAGTAGTAATCACTAAATCTTTTCATGATATTGTGATTGGAGTAGTAGTTACTAAATCTTTTCATGATACTGTGAGTGAAGCAGTGGTCACTATAATCTTGTGGTCCACATTTCAACTTAATGAACCCTATGAACTCACCAACTTTATGTTGACATTTTAGCATGTATTTCGCATGTCCATAAATTGCATGTTGCATGGCTAGCACTTGAATTCTTCATGGTAGAGTCACCAGTGGAGGTCGCATTGCATTGGATTTTTACTACATGGACATTTCTCTTTTGATTGTACCAAAAATTAACTTTTATTTTGATGTAAAACTTTAGGATCTTTTTGTTGCAAAACTCTACTTATTTCAGATGAATCAAACGATGTACTCTTAAGACGACTCAAGTATATGTCATTCTTTATGATTTGTGACTTCGTGCTATGAAGTCACGCCCCTGATTACCTTTCACTTCACATATTTTGGGGGGGTAACATGCTTGAACTTCTTCCTCTTCCTCTGGCCTTTCATTTTTCACAACCCCAAGCATCCTGTGTAATCTAGCATTGAACAGATTGGCAGATATGCGAAGTCAGTAGCTTAAAGTATTTAGTTCATGAATGCGAACAACACCAATGATGTAACACCCCCATTTTTGACATATATCAGTGGAAGCTAATCTGGGGTATTACTTCATGCATCAACAGACATAATCATAGAAAACGACTCATAAAAAGACGTTTTGGAAAATTTTGTTATCATTTATTTATTCATCAAAGTTTTTACAAAAAGTGGTCCCAAAATCTAGAAACATAAAGTTTGAATGATAACAATTTAGCCATCTTCAAGTCCGTGCCACTTCGTGCCATAAGTTGCTCAATTACCTGAGATAAACATGCTAAAAAGGTCAACACAATGGTTGAGTGAAATTCATAGGTTTATGATAAATATTTGAATATAAGTCATCATAGACAGTGGGTTACGTTGTTATACACCCATAGATAGTAATAATTGCAATGAGTACAATTATCATAGAAAACAGTATTATTGCCCTAAGCTTATGACATCAATACGTTAACATGGAAATCACCGTAGTGACATTGGTTGAGGAACAAATATCCCTGTGGAAAGGTAGCTTGCCAAGGTTACCCATTAAGTCAAATATAGTGCGTTTGGTTACCCCATGAACGGGTATACCAACAGGAGTCGTCACCCC
>BQNB010072388.1:2434-22001 GCA_026074375.1 Tanacetum coccineum
AACCATATGCTATTACTAGGTCCTATCCGCTGCGTACTCGTGGCTAAACTAGTTACCTAGGTATTTAAATCCCAACATAGTTATCACGCAAGTATTAAGGCTGCACCATATGAAGCTTTGTACGGAAGAAAGTGTAGATCACATGTATGCTGGAGTGAGGTTGGGGACAGCCAACTCACCGGTCTAGAGTTGATCCGCGATACGACTAAAAATATTTTCCAAATTAAGAACCGCTTGTTAACTGCTCGTAGTCGCCAGAAGAGTTATGCGGATAGAAGACTTAAGCCGTTAGAATTTGAAGTTGGTGATATGGTATTGCTCAAGGTATCTCCATGGAAGGGCGCTGTGCATTTCAGAAAGCGCGGGAAGTTAAGTCTACGTTACATTAGGTCATTTAAGATTTTAGCTAGAATGGGTCCTGTAGCTTATACATTGGAGTTGCCTGAAGAATTGAAGGGAATTCATAGTACTTTTCATGTTTCGAATCTTAAAAAGTGTCTAGCGAAAGGTGACGTTGTCATTCCGATGGAAGAAATTCAACTTGATGACAAGTAGGAACCAGTAGAAATTGTTGATAGAGAGGTCAAGCGACTTAAGCAGAGTCGAATACCTATAGTTAAAGTTCGTTGGAATTCGTAAAGAGGTCCAGAGTTTACTTGGGAACGTGAGGATCAGATTAAGAAGAAGTACCCTTATCTCTTTACAAGTAAGGACAAAGCGATAAGAGTGGATGAGACGAGCTGAGTGTCGAGACGTTACTCCCTAAAGGTGGGGAGAATGTAACAACCCGAGTTTCAGGTCAACGTCTATCCTTAGCCTAAGATAGTTATTTTTAATTACGTAAATAATTATAGTCGTTATGTATATGTGGTTGATGAGAATTTCCATTTATTGGTGAGTTTCATTCTGTGATTTAGTTTCTAATTGTTTTTAGCATTTAAGAAAGTCAGAAAAATATATTTTATTGCTCCGAGAGCATAAATGTGTTAATTTTGTATTTTTCGTCGTTTCCTCGAGTTTTTGTAAAAACTATGTTTATAGGTCGTGATTTACGAGGTTTAATGTTTTATTAAAGGTTTTAAACTATATTTAGTGGGATGGATTTAAAATATTTACAAACGTGGTGTGACTCGAGTTTTTGGCCGAATGTTATTTATAAAAAGGATGACTTATACTAATTTTAAAAGAGATGCAGTATGGAAGGACTAGTTTTGCCAATATATCAAAGTCTATTTCTATAAAAGGAAGCCTAATACTTCCATTTCACTCTTTTATAAAAATTCATTTCTCTTGCTCCTCCTCTCCCCTTGTCCGTTCGAACTAGCAACACCAACATAAAATCATTGCCAAAAATTCATTACTCACATGCATTTAAATCCGATTATACCAGTTTAATCCTTGTTCAATCCTTTACAAATCCTACTAAATAAACCTCACATGCAATGAGTATTTAAGAAGTTGGGGTTTTAGTCAATTTCTATTGATTTGGTGTATAAAGAAGTGTTTATAGTTGTTAGATTAGTGTTATATTGAAGTGGTTTGATTTAAAAAGGGGTTTTGGTTTGGTCTTGTTGCTCGTCCGATTTCAAGTCCAAAGGGGGAAACCATATATGATATTTGTTATAGTTTGTGAGTCTTCTAATTACATGTTTACTTGATTAATTAGATAGTTATTACATGTATGTAATTATTAGCGTATTGAATTCAATGCTAAATAGGTTTAAAGTATTTCAAAGTATAACTGATGGTTTTTTAGATAGTTTTAGTACATGGTTTTTAGGCTAGTTTAAACATTTGGAATAGTTGGATTTTGGTAAAAATGAGTTTTGGTAGGACTTTGTGTTGACTTTTGTTGACCAAAAAAGTATGACATTTGACCAAAAAGTCGTGTTTAGAAATTTTTTGATAAATCTAATCATCTTTGAATATGATAAAAGAATGTTCCTACTACCACGGTCCGTTTTGATATAAGGTATAGCCTTGAACCCCTAAAAACAAGGAATTACGGCCAAGTCAAATTTGGGTTATTTTTGGGTAAAAAGTCAACTACGAAGTTTGACTTTTGAAAGTTAAACTTACGTATACTTTTGAATATAGTTTATAACAAGCAAAGGGTTCGTAATGTTAGTTAAACTAAGATGAAATGCTAAGTTGGGATTGTATTATCATTACTTTCGGCAAGCTTTCTAAAATAGAAACTTTATTAAAAGCGTTGTAAATATTGTTAAGGTAAAACAAAGCAAAATGTTTTGCGTCGCACTTGTAGATTCTAGTATAATGGAATTGTAATACTTAATACTGATATATACAAAATATATATATATATATATATATATAATTATATAAATATATATATATTAGCAAGGTAAATGCAATGTATGAAATTGTTATCACTTTAGTCACGTGCCGCTATATATGTACAATATAGGTTGCGGTTGAGATGTGAAGTTTATTGCGCTTGTTGATTGATTGATTGAATTGGATCATTTGCTTAAGGTGAGTTCATAGCCTCGTATTAAATTCTTTTAAATGTTTTTAAAAAAAACCCGCGAGGGGATACATGTTTGTGTTTATAAAATCTAACATCATTATGATTTATTGGTATGCTGGACCCTGATAAAATGAGATGTTTTCGCAAAGTTTCTATTGTCCGAAGTCCCAATTTCATGAACCGTTTAAATTACTTGTTGTGAGGTAAACGCTAATGCATTAAATAGATCTATTGGGTTTGACAACCCTGTCCGGGGTTTGAATCCTTGTGACCACCCTGTCAAACGGACATTTTGTTATTAGAAAATAGTAGGTATATGACAATAATACCTTGTTTGGGGAACCTTCTTAGCATATGAAATACCATATGTTTAGTTAACGTTCGGTGTCATGAACTTATTGCATGAAAGAAAAGAAGTTGCTATACATTGCATTTGTTGCTTTCTTTTCCCGAGAACTAATAATGTGTTTAAAGGTTTTTACTTATTGATTAATATAACTCTATGAATTTCACTCAACTTTGTTGTTGACGTTTTAAACATGTTTTATCCTAGGTAACCAAGGCTGAAGGCAATGATGGCGTGGAGGTGTCGTGCTTGTGGTGATGGATTTTATGGAAAGACTTCTTGTGTGTTCTGGTCTTTTAAAAACAATATCTCATATGGTGTTTAAAACAATGTCTTTTATTTGAAAACAATATGTTTTCATGGTTTGTAATAGACGGTGGTTACGATTCTGTGGGACCTAAACGCTCTTTTAACTCTGAATAAGTTTGGAACACATGTTGGTAAACATCTTATTTGAGTCATTTTCTATTATCGTGGTGACGGATGCTATTTAGTAACACCAAATTGCTAATTTTCCGCATGCGGCAATTCGATGCCCGCTACGGGCGGGAGTTTAAAGATTGGGTATAAGAATAGCTTTGGTTGTAAGAGAAATAGTTGTTTTTCAAAAACATGGATTCTAGTCATCTTGAATATCAAAGTAATGTCAAGAGTCTAAGATTGTAAGGAAATAGGTTGAGTCTTTTGAAAAACCTAAACTATGTCGCTTCTACACGCACGCCGATACTCCTCGTTGCCATTGGTTACATGTAAGGTACATTTATTAATTGTTACGTGTAAGTATATTTATGTATGTATTATATGTGTGATTGGTTATGTGGATATTTAGCATGTGATTGATGCATAAGTATTAGGTAAGGGTGCATTTGTGCTTGTGCTTGTAAATGCATGAAATGTTCAATGTATTATATGATAACTACTAGTATATATGTTTGAAATATAATTAAGATATATGCGAATCAAGAAGGTCGCGAATTGTAAAATTTTGTTGTTGCGCTTTTATGCGAACTGTTATTTTGACAATAGTGTTCCGATAATAATAAAAAAAAGTAAAATGCTATTGAATGATAATAATAATAAGTGATACGCTATTAAGTATTATATGATATTTTCTAGGTTATCATGGTGAACGTGATTCCTCCCGTCCATAGATCATGATAAACCTGTTTGTATAGAGCCGAATCAACACGATGATGTTCCTGTTGTTCCTAAACCTGTCTTAGAAGATGAAGACGAAGACACGGAAGAAGACGAATTTGAGGAAGAAGAAGATCCTCAAGAAGATGAAGATGATATGGAGATCGACAATGAGGAAGATGAGAATGAGCCGAAGTTGACATATCCTTACGAAGAGGCAGATCCTCTTAATCCTCCACCACCTGCTTCTGATTCTTAACATAAATAATGGAGATTAAATGAAATCCAATTGAGAATGATATAGAGACTGTTCCCGTTAGTGTCTATGAGGTAGGTGAATCGTCTACTACCGCTATTCCGTTAAAGGAATGGAGATAGATGCTACTGGCTTCATGAGACGGGATATTGACTCTCTTTTTAGTCGAATGGATCCCAATTTTTCAAACGATTGTGTAGATCATGAGACGGCGCATGCCATTGGTCGAGAAGAAAGAGAGCAAAGGATAGGTTTTATTTGAAAGGTTACTTTTGGATTTTGTGGTAATTAAGTGCGTTTCTATTTGTGTGGAACAGGAACCGTAGCAATAGGAAAAGTTGGTTGAGAAGCACGAGAATGATGAAGAAAAGCTAAGTGTAGTAGAAAAACTAAAGAAGGACTTGAAGAAGCAAGGTTGAGCAAACACGAATCCTTACGTATGCTATGAACAAGTAAGAATGAAGATCTCTCTGGACTAGAGTTTGAGCTCATGAGTTTCTATCAAGATGATGAGTTCAATAGGGATTTGTGTTTAAAGAAAGACCGAATGAAGCTATTGATGTTCCGATTAAAGATGAGAAGAGTCCTTTGTCTGAGCCGCAAGGATCTCCTCGTGATGTGTAGTAGTTAAGTATCAATTGTAGTTTCTTTTGTTATGTAATCATTAAACTGAGTCCTCAGTTGGTAGAACTAGTACTATTGGTTGTAATGATTTGTATCATTTCATGAAATAATGCAACTATGTATTAACTCTTTGTGATGAAAAATGAATGACTATGTTTTGATTACTACTTGATGTTGTGTGGCTGTTGTTGTGGTTGATTTGTCATTATATCATGTTGTAAGAGTATTATGTTATGAATGCTTACCAGGTTGTTTTCTATGTGACGTGACATAATCATGCCTCCAAAGTCTGCACCTATGACTCAGGTTGCTATTCACCGAATGATCAAGGAAAGTGTTGATGCCACTATTGCTGCTGAGCGGGCTAGGCAAGCTAATGTTAGGAACGATGCTAGAGGATCTAGACAATAAGGGGGTCGAGACACTGCCACAATGCTGTTCGCGAGTGCACTTTTGCTGGGTTTATGAAGTGCAATCCTGCTGCCTTTTGTGGAGTTTGAAGGAGTTGTCGAATTACGAAGGTGGTTCAAGAAAAACAAGTAGGTTTCGAGATCATGAATTGTGCCAAGGGTAAGAAGGTAAAGTTTACTGCTGCTACATTAGAAGGACCAGCTTTGACTTGGTGGAAAACTAAAGTTGCAACTATGGGTTTGGAGACTGTGAACCAAATGCCTTGGACTGAGATGAAGCAACTGATGACTGTTGAGTTTTGTCTGATAGAAGAGATACAACGCATGGAGAACAGAATTGTGGAACTTAAAGATTAAGGAGTATGACATTGCTGCCTATACTCAAATGTTCAATGAGCTTGCATTGATGTGTCAAAGAATGGTGGAACCAGAAAGAGTGAAGGTTATGAATAATATTGAGGTTTTAACAGATTTTTTGTGAATGGGAGGATAACATCAAGGGTGAAGTGACATCGTCTAAGCCGGCTGATTTGAATGAAGCAGTACGTATGGCTCATAAGTTGATGGAGCAGAAGTAGCAAGCTAGAAATGATAGAATTTTTGGAAGTAAGATGCGAAGAGGAAAACCGTTCAAGGTGGAAATAGTAGTGTGGTATGGCAAATCAAAAAGATAACTCTCAACAGACCTTTGTAGAATAACCTAAAAGCAAGGAAGTGTGTCGAAGCCATGGTTACCGCTCCTACTGATGGAAAGCTTCCTTTGTGTGAACGTTGTTTTACTCGTCATGTTGATCAGTGTACGATCAAATGTCACAAGTATGGAAAGGTTGGACATAAGGCAAGGTATTGTAGGGAGAAGAGTGTTGCTACGGGTGCTAACGCTCAGCCTATTTGGACTTGTTATGACTGTGGTGAGCAAGGTCATACTAGGAACCGATGTCCGAAGAAGGTGAAGCAAGAAGAAGTTGGAGAAGTTCGTGGTCGAGCTTATGCTATTAAGGACGCTGAGCCGAAGGGTCCGAATGTGGTTACTGGTACGTTTCTGCTAAATAACTGATATGCTTCTATTTTATTTGATTCGGGTTCTGATAGAAGTTTTGTAAACACTAGATTTAGTTCATTGCTCGATATCAAACCGATTAAAATAGAGCATAGTTATGAGTAAGATTTATCTGAACTGACGTAAGGGAAATTAGTACTAACACGTTTTGAAAGGTTGCACTTTGAGTTTTAGTGAACCATATTTTGAAATTGATCATAAAGCCTATTAGCTTGGTACGTTTGACGTCATCATTGGTATGGATTGGCTTGTCAAGCACGATGCCGTTATCGTCTGTGGCGAGAAAGTTGTTCGTATACCGTATGGGAACATGGGGCTATGAACTCACCTTAGCAGGTAGTTCTCTGAATGATAATAAATATCCAAGTAAGCAGTGAATCACACCGTCAAGTACCTAAGTAAGTACGGTCAAGTCTTAGTCTACATATTTAGGCTAACGACTCAAAGTATAAACTATAACAATTTCTAGTTTATATATATTATTATCACTTGTGTGGTGGTGTACACGTTTATTGTATTCGTTTTCCTCGTTTGCTCTTGGGAAGGTGTACAACTATATACTCTTTAGTTTACAAGGTGTTTAAGTATTAATAATAAATACACTTATTTATCATTCGCGTGACTTTAGTTATATAAGTATCCGTATTATATCGCGATTTGTCCGATACCATAAGTGTTTATTTAAATCACTTAATTATATAAAATACCCTTAGGTTTTCGTTATTGGCAAAAACAGTCCTTATAGTTTAAAATAGAATATTTACCGTTTACACCCCTGAGTTTCCATATTGCTACGTTTAGTCCCTCTATTTCACAAAAATTACATTTTTGGTTCTTATGAGTTTCAAACAGTCCCTCAAGTTCAGGAATGCCAAGAACAGTATTATTAACATACTAGCAGTATTAACAATAGGCTAGCAGTACTAACTATGCTAGCAGTACTAACTCTTAAGCCTGGCAGTATTAACTTCTGCTAGCAGTACTAACCCTGCTAGCAGTACTAACTCCCGCTAACTTATTTCGACATATCCCAAACAACCCTAGTTCGCATATACTATAGTGTACACATCCTTTATTGAGCAAAACGAGTTGTTAAGTATTATGATACGTGACATGAAAGTGTTTCTGTTTCCAAACAAGTTGTCAAACCTCTTGGTTAAGTATTTCACGTGTGCATGTCATGATTAAACATTCATGCTTATACATAAGATCTTTGTTACGTGCCTTATGGCCTTTTGGTTCACCACACAAGTCTATATATGTTGTATATTGTAAGACGTGGACATGGGTTGTGTCATGCCAGGCACGAGCCATGTTTAGTTTGTTAACGCATAATAACCGTGCCTTAAGACACCTGAAGCAAACATGAAACTTGAATATGACGTAGGCTAAGACACTTACAAGGGTCCTAGCTTCTTGAACGCGTGTGTATGCGAGCAATGCGGCGACCCACGTGTGTAAAACACGATCAATAACCAAACCCTAAGCTTCAAAGCTTTGTAGATACCCAACCCTAGCTCGTGTAAACCTTTTTATAAACGTGTATGACAACTAGAAGTGTTTGTGGGTTCGAACGAGATCAAGGGAGGTGTTTGTTTGCGGTTTAAAGCTCGAACACAAGAAATAAATATGGGTGTAATTGTTTGAGAGTGTTTAGGGTGTATGTGAGTTGTAAGAGTGTAGAATGGTGAGAGTATGTGTGTATTTATAGGCAAGTTTGCTAGTTCACTCCCCTAGTTACCCAAACAAAACCGAACGTGCCCTAGGTAGTGGTATTTGGGTTTTCTAGTTAACTACACATGGTTTTCTTGCTAAACCATTTAGTACAATTCTTAATGGTGATGTGTTTGTACAAGATTTGCTTAGCTAGCCAAATCTTATGGATTTGTGTGTTTGTGAGGGCTTAACCGTGGCCTAGGGGATCAAGGCAAGGAAGAGTGGGTATTAAACATTGGGTAATAAGTTAGTAGAGACAATTAGGACAAGTATTTATTAGTTAGTTGAGGTACTAGTACTTTTAGGATCATTAGCAAGATCTTTGGTGACTTTCTAAGTATGTATATGTATGTGTCCGGCCATAGGAGGCATTTGACACAAAATTGATTTAATTTTTGTGTTAAGGTTATATAAGTGGGTATTGGTTTGAGTCTTGGTAAGTCTAGGTATTTTCGGGGTACGTCCAAACGTATTTTTATCGCGAAACGTAACCGTTTTACGTAACCGATAAAAAATAAAATACGCAAAGTACATAATTATCTTCTAAATAATTATTTCTTACTTGGTTGGTGTAAATCTTAATTTATTTGATGACCGTTTACATTCATTGATTATTTTTAGTCTACGCAATTTGGCTTAAAAGTAAATATTAAAAGTAAACGCGTATCGGACTAAAACAATTAGTGATCATTAATAGAGTCGTACAATGACACAAAATGAGAAATGTTACATTATACACCAAGGAAACCCTAATGGGCTTACAAAACGCGTATAATGATAATGCATATCTATTCCTAATTTAACTCATGCATATCATAATAGCAGTACTAACTATACAAGACTAACAGCACTAAGTATTAACTAACAGTACTAACTATACTGGCAGTACTAACAATGTAATGGTAGCACTAACTATTATAGCTAGCAGTACTAATAACTTAGACTATTTTCTTTAAACTTCAACAACAGCACAATCTTGAACCAGCAGTATTAACTTCCAAAACTAACAGTAGTAACTTTAAAAGCCTTCAATTCCTAACAGAAATGGAACAGTAGCTAAGGATGAAATTCAAGTTAGTGCTGTTGAGCTAACTTACTAATGCTAAGTATAATTAGTGCTGCTAGTTATATTTAATACTACTATGTTAATGCTGTTAGTTATACTTACTACTGTTTGTAATAATTAATATTGTGAGTATTGAGAGAAAATTGGTGATCATCAAAACAGAAAGAGAGATGTGTGAAATAAAAATAGAAAGAGTGACTTTGTGAGCTAAAAGAAATGAGAGAGTTGGTGAGCATAAAAACAGAAAGAGAGATGTGTGACATAAAAACAGAAAGAGTGATTTAGTGAGAAAAAGAATTGAGAGATTTAGTGAGAATAAAAATAGAAAAAGAGTTGTGTGAAATAAAAACAGATAGAGTGTTTTGGTGAGTTATTAAATTGAGAGAAATGGTGAGTTGAAAAACAGAAATAGAGAAAGTCAAAAACAGATAGAGAGAATTATGAGTAAAAAGAATTGAGAGAAATAAAAAATAGACAGAGAGTATTTGTGAACCAAAATGTTAATTTGATGCTGGAAAAGCTGCTTGGAATGGAATTGGTGTTAATGCTGGTAACTCAAAGTTAATGCTGCTAGACATAAACTTACTACTGCTCGTGTAAGTTAATGCTGTTAGGCATAAACTTATTACTGCTCATATAAGTTAATGCTGCTAGACATAACTTACTACTGCTCATAAAGGTTAATGCTGCTAGGCATCATTTACTATTGCTGGGTTACTACTGCTGATGAAAGTTAATGCTGTAAGGCATAACTTACTGCTGCCAGTTCAAGTTAATGCTGTTGAGGGTGATTTCATAAATACTTTGATTTAGGATTTCATTCAATCACTTACTCAATTTCAATCTTTGATATACTCTCTAATCACAAACCCTATCTCAATTTTATCATTAATCATCAAAACCCAACATCAATGGCTGCTCTAAAGTTCGCTAAAACACATAATTTAGTCGCGTTTTTGTCTAAACCTGAAGAAAGTGATGGGTTTGAGCAAATGGTTGATTTTTTGAGTGCAAACCCTATCAATTATGCTTTAACGGTCAATCCTACTATATATACATCGTGCATTGAATAGTTCTGGGCAACTGGCAAGGCAAAAATGGTTAACGGGGAACGTCAGTTACAAGCCCTAGTGAATGGAAAGAAAGTGATCATCACTGAGACAAGTGTAAGAAGAGATCTTCACCTAGAAGATACTGAAGGTACTGAATGTCTATCCACTACTACCATTTTTGAAGAACTGACAAGAATGAGGTATGAAAAACTTTCTCAGAAGCTTACATTTTATAAAGCTTTCTTTTCTCCTTAATGGAAGTTTTTGATTCATACCATTCTGCAATGCCTTAGTGCTAAGACTACTGCATGGAACGAATTTAGTAGCACTATGGCCTCTGCAATAATCTGCTTAGCCACAAACCAATAATTTAACTTTTCTAAGTACATTTTTGATAATATGGTGAAGAACTTAGAAGGTGGGGTTAAACTTTTGATGTATCTAAGATTTGTACAAGTATTTATAAATCAACAACTTGGTGATATGTCAAATCATAAAAGGATCTATGTTACCCCCTATCATACTAAGAAGATTTTTAGGAACATGAAGAGAGAAGGAAAAGGTTTTTCTGGGAGAGTCACCCCTTTATTTCAAACTATGATGGTTCAAGCTCCTAAAGAAATGGGTAAAGGTTCAGAAATACCAACTGATCCCTATCACACACCTATTATTACTCAACCATCTGTATCATAACCTCAGAAAAAACAATCTAGGAGGAAACAGAGGAAAAACACTGAGGCTCCTCAACCTAGTGGTCCTATAGAACCTGTAGCAGATGAGACTGAACATGTAGAAAGTGTACCTACACATTCTAATGATCCACTAATCAGTGGTGAGGATAGATTGCAACTTAATAAATTGATGGATTTATGTACCAACTTACAAAAGAAGGTTCTTGATTTGGAGAAGGCCAAGACTGCTCAAGATAGTGAAATTGCTAATCTAAAGAAGAGGGTCAAGAAGCTAGAGAGGAGGAATAAGTTAAGAACTCCTGTGCTGAAAAGATTAAGGAAGGTTGGTAGAACTACAAGAATAGAATCCTCTGAAGATGAAGGTTTGGGTGATCAGGAGGATGCATCTAAACAGGGGAGGAAAATAGCTGATATTGATGCTGATACAGAGGTTACATTGGTTGATGAGACTCAGGGAAGGAATGATGAAGAAATGTTTGATACAGGTGTTCTTGATGGTGAGGAAGTGTTTGCAGGACTGGATATGGCTGAAAAGGAAGTTAGTATTGCTGATCCTGTTACAACTGCTGGTGAAGTAGTTACTACTACCAGTGTTGAAATTCCAGATGAATTGACTCTTGCTCAGACTTTGATAGAGATCAAAAGTGCAAAACCTAAGGCTGTTACTACTACTGCTACAGCAGTTACATCTGCCAGCACAAGACCAAGGGCTAAAGGAATTGTCTTTCAAGATCAGGAGGAGCAAGTATCTACACCAACACCAATAGTTTCTTCTTCACAATCAATACATATAAAGGACAAGGGTAAATGAATCATGGTTGAAGAACCTGAAAAGATGAAGAAGAAAGATCAAGTCCTCTTTGATAAACAAGAAGCTTTAAGGCTTCAAGCTCAATTAGATGAGGAAGATAGGATTGCAAGAGAAAAGGAAGAAGTCAATGCTGCCTTAACTGCACAATGGAATGACATTCAAGATAAGGTTGAGACAGATTATGAGTTGGCTCAAAGACTGTAAACAGAGAAACAAAAAGAGTTAACAATAGAAGAAAAGTCTAAACTGTTTCAACAACTCTTGGAGAAAAGGATAAAATTATTTGTAGTAAAAAGAGCAGAGGAAAAGAAGAACAAACCACCTACCAAAGCACAATAAAGAAGTATCATGACTACCTATCTGAAGAACATGGCAGGATGGAGGCCCAAAGACTTAAAGAACAAAAGTTTTACTGAAGTTAAGAAGTTATTTGATAAAGCTATGAAAAGGGTAAACACATTTGTAGACATGGATACAGAATTGGTAGGAGGTAGTAAAGGTAGAGCTGAAGGCAGTGAGACAAGAGCAGAAGAAAGTAGTTCAAAGAGAGCTGGTGATAAGCTTGAACAAGAAAGGATTAAGAAGCAAAAGATAGATGATGATCAAGAAGAAGGTGAGATGAAAAAGCATATGGAGATTGTTATTGATGAAAAAGAAATAGCAGTTGATGCTATACCATTAGCCACTAAGCCTCCAATCATTGTTGATTGGAAAATCATCAAAGAAGGAAAGATTGGATACTTTTAAATCATAAGAGCTAATGAGAGTTCAAAGAGGTACTTATCAATGATTCAGATGCTTCAGAGTATTGACAGAGAAGACTTGGAAACTCTATAGAAGTTAGTTAGAACTAAGCATGGGAATACAAGGCTAGAGGAGGCTTATGAAAGAGTGTTATGGGGTGATCTGAAAGTGATGTTTGAACCTGATGTAGAAAGTGAAGTATGGAGGAATCTACAAGGATACATACTATGTGAGCTATTTGGAAGCTATTTGATTCTTGTGGAGTACATTTTGTGAGATTTTAAAATATGCATATCTTTATGCTGGTAGAGAAAAAGTATCCTCTTATACCATCAACAATCACATACATGTTGAATAGGAAGCTTTAAGTTGACCATTGGAATGAAATATGCTATCAACTGCTTAAGCTTATAGCAAAGTAACTCAAGAAGAAATGAAGTATTTGAGAAGCATCCCTTCTGGTGATTATGAAGCTTTCAAGGAAGAAACTTTAAGATTTGAGATACATATAGTTTAGGGCAGACTAGCTTGTTTTATACAAGCTAGAGCTTGTAGACTCTTGGTTTAACCTTGTTTTGAGCAAAGGGTGTTGTAAGTTTCTCTCTTTCTTATTTCTCTTATTTACTGCAGAACTGCTTATAGTGCTTATTTGTTACTTAAATTTGCTCATTTATGCTTTATCATGATGTTTAGTTCTTATCTTGCTTAGGTGTTAGTTTAAAAGTGACTTGTGCACATTTCTTAGTTAGTACTGTTAGTTATGAGTTAAAACTGTTAGATTGATTCAGCTTATTTAAGTGCTTATTATTGATTGAAATCTGCTTATAAGTGTCTTACTTTGTTATTTGATAATCTGTCTTCAGCAATTTAGAGCCAAATCAGTTTGAAATATAAAAAAGAATGACTTTTGAAAACCTTAAGGGCTGTTTTGAACAAGCAGTACTAACCCATAGTTAGTACTGCTGGTTCACTTTGGGAAATTTTAAAGCTAGCAGTACTAACTTAAAGCTAGCAGTAGTAACTCCAAGTTAGTACTGATAGTTAACACTGTTAGTACTGTGGTTAGTACTGCTGAGTTTCTCTTGTTTAATTTGGCTAAATTGCTTGCTGAAATTGCTTATTTAGGGGTAGTCTAGCTTATTTGGTTTTGTCTTAAGTTTATTTGAGCTTATTTGTGTCTTAGTTTAAAAGTTTTAAGTGTTTTTACCATTTCTAGCTTTTATGCTTGTTCTAGCTTATTTTCCTTGCTATTCTTTGTGTGTATTTGCCTATTAGGTTTAGTGCCCAATCATATCCTTGTCATATTCAAACATCGATTGTCAATTCGTCATTCGATTTTCTATTTAAGCCTCGTTGGGACATAACGACCCGAAAACACTCTATACTACTTTCGGTTTCATTGATTTCGTGGATTTTGATCCTTGTTATATATTTATATTTATCTATATTTATTTATATATAAAAAGGAGTAAGATCACGCGAGTCACTTTCATTTGTTGCAAGCATGATTCTACATAATCTTTCATTCAAGCAAGCTTAGAGATCTTGCCATCATCATCCACTACATACCTACATATATGAAGATCTATCACAACAAGCCAAGAGACCTGTCATCTTCATCAACAACATCATGCTTAGTGATCTGGATGTTTTAAATTAGGCTTTTACATCCAATTGACAATTATGTCTTGGATCTTCATTATACACATTTGTGTATCAATCATTATACAACAAACTAGATGTTAGGTGGTTTATGTGTTTAGACCATAAAACACAGGGTTTGTTATGTTGGGCCATAAAACATAACGGGTTTGGTTGTACTCGAAGAAGAACTCGGTATTTAGCTTTGTACCGAAAAAAGTGTAAGCGACGTTAGGTTGGTTCTACCTTGAAGTAGGACTCGGTATTTAGCTTAGTACTGGATAAAGTGTAAGCGATGTTGTATGGTTTTCTCCGCCTTAAAGAAGCTTGTTGATCTAGTGAAGTAACTCTCAAGTTGGGTACTCGGGGAGTGGAGTAAGGCGAAAAGGAGCTTCGTAGCCGAACCACTATAAATCATCGTGTCCGGTTTGCGCTTTCTTTTACTTATCGCTTTACATATATATTTGCCTTTATCGCTTTATATTCATATTTGCATTGCATCTATGTTTGTGTTATATATTGTGTTGTGATGATATTGTTTGTATGATATTCTTTAGTATAGTTATTGTAGTTTAAACTTGATTGATTGTTTGATACAAAATTTTTAAGTTGATAATGGAAACATATTCACCCCCCCCCCTTCTACGATTCCACAATTGGTATCAGAGCCACGTCGCTCTAGTTTTCAAAACAAATGTTTTTAAAAATAGAGCACGGTCCATGTATCAAATTTCCTATCAAGCGACACATAATGTGAAAAGTTCTTTGTTTAGTACTTACAAGTTTTGTTGTTAAAAATATAAAGTGTTACAATAGCTTGAAGGTCTTTTAAAGAGTCCCAAACAAAGTGAATAATATGTCCAAAAGTGAAATAAACGTTTTTGCCAAAATTTCACCTCTTCTGCGACCTACAGATCCACCAAACCCTGGATCCGTCCATGTAGATCCGTCCAGATGGTTTTTAGTTTATGTCGAACTTCAAAAGTTCATAGAAAATAAATCGTGCGTCGGATTTCGATGATTCAAAAACCAAAATTGAAGTATTTTGAGTGTACTTTCCAATGGAATAGGTCTCAATTACTAATTCAAATTTTAAGTTTGTCAAATAAGCAAAATACCATAGAGTGTCCAAAACTAAAATTTTGTTTCAGCATAAAAAGTTGATTTTAACCTTTCTTTTTGAGTCAGACACTTCTAATTGGTTTACTTTTGAAAGTTAGTGTATTTTATCATTGGAAAGTAAATGTATTTTTCAAACTTACTAATGAGGAGAAAACTAATTTATTTACAAATAAAATCAAGCTATGTATACATTGTTACATTTAATACACAAAACGAAGTGTAGTATTTATGTGTGTTATGCTAAATTATTGTTTGTTTCACTTTGCATCATAATATTGTTAATCAATCTTTGATATGCTTATTGCATTTGTAGTTGAGCTTTTTTGTTGATTAGCATAATCTCGTCATGTGTGTTATTTATTAATGTTCATGTATATGCGTCAATTGATCTTATGAAAGATCTCTTGCACTAAGTTGAGAAATTGCTTTTGCATTGCATTTAGATATAGATCACTATGTTTAAAAATGTTATATCAACATTTTGTAAATCTTATAATTTATGTTAACCCACTTAGGATTAAGAGTTATGAAAGTTTGTCAAATCTTTTAAATAATATTGTATTGCACGATTATCGTGCTATTACTTTAACTGATAAAATGTGACACCACTATATATTCAACACTTCCATTTTATCAAAGTCCCAACAAAGTCTCTAGATCATGTCATCCCACTATCTTGTTTAAACATACGTTGTCTAGACAAGAGAAAAGATCATAATAACACATTAGTATGTAATAAAAGGAAAATGTGTTTTGAACCTAGTTTGTTCTTGAATTAGTCTAATTCACAATCACAACTTATAAATATTTAGATTAAAATGAACATAGAATTTCTTGTAATCCTAAATTTGAAAGATTAACTTTCTTGGTAAGAAAACACTTTCATTTTGAAGTTTTATCTTCGAATAAATTTTCACATTAACATTAACTTGAAATGAAAATATTCACTCTAGTCAAAAGCTTGAAAATATTATATAAACATGTAGTAATTTCGAAAAAGATTCATAATGCTTAAAAATGACTAAGATAATTTTGTGTACTCTTTAGAAGCCAAAATCTAAGCATATTGTGCACAATAATTAATAAGTTTTTCTCACATGTAAAATATACGACAATACCAAAGAAACAAGTAAACTCATCATTTTAAATGATCTCACACTTAAGACTAGTCTTAGGCTTAATGGAACACATTAGGAAAATCTTTTGTTTTCTTTTAAAAAGAGTGTTTGTGAGGGTCAAGAAAGATTTCGGATATATATCGATTCATTATTCAAATTATGATTGATATCATTTTTTGAATCTAATTGCCGAGCTTTTGAGTTTGGATATGAAATCTGATTCATTATTTGTCTATCTTCAAGATTATATCAAAACCATAATAAAAGATATTATCTCGAATCTACATACTCAATCACACTAGGTTGATATGAAAATAATGACATCCCTTTCAAAGACGAAAAGAATATACATCGGTTCATAACTCACACTTGTGATAATGATGACATATTGAGTCTACATGTCCAATAGGTGTGTTCGTATTATTAATAATAACATGTTTAAAATGCACGTCAAAGTAAGATTGACGACTTGGATGTTTTGTCCGAGATATTCAAGAAATTTACCTTGCAATGCATTTGGTAAAGTTGTCATTTCCAAAAAACAAAACACGAGCAAATGCACAATATATGTAACCTTGCTCATATAATTCAAAAGCACGAATCAATACTCAAATCCACTTTTTGTTATAGCCTTTTCTCTCTATACCAAATAAGTATAACCTTATTTTAAACTAAGTATTTAAAACGAGAACAATTCAATTATCTAAGATTAGGATTAGGAATTATGGAACATATTCTATAAACCATTATTTTGGTTTCTTTCAATAAGTGATCGTAAGTGGACTTCGAATATAAAGATGATTATTATTCAAACGATAATTAATCTCATTATTCTATCCAATTACAAATGTTCGAAATATGAACATGGAGTCGAGATTAGAATTTATCTAGATAACGGAAATATAAATAAAATAACCATAGATATTTTCCGAGTTTACATGTTTAACTATTTTTAGTTATTACATGAAATTACGAAATCGATCATAAGACGAAAACAATAATCATCGAATTGCAATTCACACTTGTATTTACGATGCTTTGTTACGTCTAAATGTTCATAATGCTTGTGTTATTAGCAATGGTCAAAAATATGCTAAAAGCTAACACACTCCTAGTAGGACTGACATCGTTGAAATTTCATTGGGAAATTCATGACAACTTCCACGTTACGCTCAAAACTTGGAGGTCAAATCCGAAAGTTCAAACCAAGAACCCTTATAACATATATAAGCTTCTCCTATTACTAAAAAGTTAACACCATCGTCCAAATAACAAGAAATCATGTTCTGTCTGTTTTGAGAAAACTTTGCGACCTACGAATCATCCATATGGAGATCCGTCTTTGATTTAGGTAGATTCGTATGTGATCATCAAATTTGAATATATTCCTTTTGTCATTTTGTACTTGTCTAAGGTTTAACAAAAATGTAACTAACATTTAGTACATCATAATTTCTATAATTGAAAATTCACAATATCTATTGAGGTAAATAACCTTAATAAGAATACTTTCAAAGAGATATGCAAAGGTGAATTCTTAGAACGCTTTAATGTAGCACGTTCCACCTTGCCACGCTTAAGTATACTCCTATGTCCTAAAAGACTCAATCTTGTTTAAAATCACGACATCTTGCTTGCTCTCTTATTTAACCCTAGGATTATACACGTCATGATTAGGATTATGAGAAACAGAATTAAAACATATTAGTTGAGTCATATTAGGCCAAGTATTAGTAGACAATTCAAATTTCATCTTTGCTACACTTCATTAAGAAAATGCGGGAATTCTATTTTATTCTAAAATGAGAATGACTACTGGAGAATCTATTGCACTAGAAATTCAATTTAACCTAACGGTTGAATTGCTTCTGAGAAGGAAGTTGGTTTCGTGGTATAACCCATAAAAATGGTCGTGTTTAGCCTGAATTGAGCACCACTAGTGATAGTCTCATATTCATTCTCTAACTTGATTAAATGGCTCTTTCTAAATATGCCTAATGTATGTCTACATTGATGAACTTTGTATTTCATTAAGATTGCTCATTAAACAAGTAGTAATTAGGATTCTCCTTAGTCGACCTAGACTACTTGCACATCGCATACGTATTTTTATGATTTCAAAATATTAACTTGTTCTCGTGAAATATGATTATATTATCTTCATGCTAGCTTGATACTCAACGATTACTTGCTTAATTGTTGAATGCATAATTATTTAAACGGCTTTGTTTTTGGTTAACAATCCCGGTTTAATATCTATAAGTTTATATTTTTTATACGTGTTATTATATGCTAAATGCTAACATGTTTTGTATGATATATATGTATGTGACATAATCATTGTTTTATGTGAGCTTTTATATGATCTACGTGTCTTTCTTGTGCACCCACACTATATCATTAGGTCCGTCTATCTAGATGAACATATAGACATCACATAGTCTTGTACATCAATATATTTGATCGTTATGATTAATACACTTAAGTGACTTAGTGTCTTTTGAGTCTAGGGTATTGTCTCGTGTTACTAAAATTTATCGAGTACACATGCATAATCGTCTTAATCCATAAGGATTTTAGTTTAGATCACTTTGATCATTATATTATTTATTTATTTGATTATTTTCTTCACGAAATACATTTTCCGTCCCTCGTCGTCAACGGTCAAATACTCAAAACTCCCCATAGTAACTCGTTCCTACTCCTTTGTTACTACATCAACCATCTCATATCTTTAGGAATCCGCTCCTTAACCATAAACGGTTATATCACTCATTTTTCATACCTAACTAACTACACGAAAACCTAAATCACACCTCTACCACTATATAGATGGCTAATATCTTCTCTCCACCATTTTCGCTACCACCTTTAAGAAAACCTCATACCTCATCATGTGATTGTTCTATGAACATTAGCAATGCTTAAAAAGAGCTATGTAACTTCACAGTTGAAGATCATCGTATGCTAACCATCATCCTTCTTGACTTTCTCAAGCTCATCGATTTCGTCATCGTTTTTTTCTTCTTTATTTATTTTTATTATTCGACACGTTATGTTCGGATGAGCACAAATTATGTGGGAGGGAAAACACACTCGTTCACTTATAGTCTTTCACCAAATATTCTTATGAACTCACAAATGTGATTCTTATTCCTTAGAAACCGATTCAAGCGAATTGGTGACCAAGATCGTAACCTGTACACCTCGCTCACACAAAGCAAATTGGTGACCAAGATCGTAACCTGGCTCTCTTCCTAACTTCACTATTAGGACTAATA
>BQNB010072389.1:11628-32454 GCA_026074375.1 Tanacetum coccineum
TTTTTAAAACAGTCAACTTGTAACTGCTAACATTGATATTGTCATCAATTCAGTCAAATTGTAACTGCTACATTCATGTGGTCCATTTGTAACGGTCCATTAAACATCATTTAAGTGTAAACCACAAACTCAAATACGAGTATAAAAACCTAACACACTAACAAAATTCATTACACTATTTTCATCTCTCTATTTTATCTCTTTTAAAAACACAAACATCTTTCTCTTTCTTTCTTTAAACCACCAAATTCCACCGTCTTACATATCAGATTTTGCCGCCACTATCGTTTAGTTCTGCCGCCACCTTTGCCAACATCATGTGCTGTCAGCCGCTACCGCCGCCACTGTCTCCGCCGTCTGCCAAGCTAATGATCATGGCTTTGGAGGAATACGGATACCAAAGCAGAAGAAGAATACGGGTATCAAAGAAATTGAAGTCTTCTTATTCCGGTGACGTCATTTTTTTAAAAAAAGTGATGAAGGTTTTGGAGATGAATGAAGAGGGTTTAAGATGTTTGATTTGGATGATTTTATTAAAATGTTTGATGACATCATGGTTAATTGTTGCAAGGATGATTTCAAGAAATGTTAAGGGCTTACATCGTTGATGTTTAATGCTAAGGTTTGATGGATTTAGATTTTTTTTAGGGATAGAGTCTTATGAGTTAATGATTGATTTGCAAAGCATTCGTGATCATGAATCTATTAACTTTTGATGAAGTGGCTGAAATTTTTAGTTAGTTTTTTTTCATCATGTTATGTTAGTGATTTGGTGATTGTAGTTTTGAATTGATGATGATGATAACCTGTTTGGGGTTTTATTTTGTCGAATTGTTAGAATTTTAATATTTGATTTGTAATTATTAGGGTGTTTGAAATTGTTCAATTTACTTAACTACTACTTACGTTCTACAGTAATTTTCTTTTTCTTTTTCTTTTTATTATGTAGTGATTATTCACTGGTAAAAATAATAATTTAATTTGTCCAAGTTTATCATTTTCAAATCTTAAAAAAAGAATAAGCAATATCATTAAAAACGTGTAACCGCTTAAACTATCATTGTAACGGCCTCCAATAATTATTAAAAACGTGTAACCGCTTAAAATTATTACTTTCAATAATGATTATTAAAAATGTGTAACCGCATCTAGGGGTGTTCAAAAAAACCGTGAAACCGACGAACCGAGCCGAACCGCTCAATCCGAAACCAAAAAAACCCGAAACCGAAGAAACCGAAATTGAAAAAAAAACCCGACTGAACCGAAAACCCCCCTTATAAAAAGTTCGTTTCGGTTTTTTACTTTTAGATATCGCGTTAACCGAAAACCGAACCAAGCATATAAAGCATGATTAATATCTAACCTAATACTCAAATAATTGTACAATACTAACCAATTATTGCAATACTATTAATTGTATAACGACTTTTCACTCGTAAAAGTAAACATTTTAAAAACTATGTTGAAATTGATTTAATGTGATCGTAATCTATAATGTTGAGTAATATTTTTTTGTTAATACGTTTATATATGAATATTTGAAAGCAATTATTGTAACGAAATACTTAAGTTTTTATATGACTTTTAAATTCAACTGTCATTTAAATTATTACTAGAAATACATTTTATTTTCTATACTAAGTTATAGTTTATACTAGTTTAAACCTTTAAACGTCAAAAACGGTTAACTGTGACCCGAACCGCGGGTAACCGCTCACTTCGGGTACCCGCATGTCCGGTTACCCGCCTAGTACGGTTCGACAACGGATATTAAAATTAATTACCCGCCCCGCGACGGATAGTTTAAATCTTTCAACTAACCGAACCGAACCGCCCCGTGAACACCCCTAATGGTGAGGGGTTTAATGGTGGTAGATTTAAATGGAGGTAGTAGAGATTTGTAACTCCTTAGAGGATGATGGGTAATTGAAAGGCAACCCTTGTGCAGTTAATTGTATCCTAAAACTGCGGTATGTATTGATGTTGGAGGAAGCAATTAGGGCAAACATAAAACCTAATCAATGAAACAACAATCGAAACAAATATTAAAAGTGTACCTTGTTAGAAACATCTTCTTGTTCTTCGATTAATAATAAATAGATCTCTTTCCCTGCAATTATTTAGTATAATTAGGTTTTACAAAACTAAACTAAATAATAGATCATAGGAATCTCAAACACAAATAGTTTATTTACCTGTTCGTTTTGTTTGACGAATGATGATGATTCTTTGTTAATAAAAAAATTGATTCATAGCTTCCTTGCTTCTTGGATGGTGAGTGGTTTAATGGTGGTAGATTTAAATGGATGTAGTGGAGATTTGTAACTCCTTAGAGGATGATGGATTTAAAAAATTGATCCACACAAACCATTTTATATCTCCCACGCACAAATATTTTTTGTTACAGCAAAAATAGTCTCTCAATATGAGTTAAGATCAACATAGACCCATTATTTGTCATAAATCCAATGAATCAATCTCAACCATCTATTTTTTCATCAAAAATAAAAAAAACCTACTTTCCACCTCTTTTTTAAAAATAAAATATCTTACAAACGGTAAATCGTCACACGACAAAAAATACACCATCACGACGAGTATTTTTTTATCTTTTAGTAGACGGGTGACATGATATAATTTCGAGGAACTTTTTCCGATTTTTTTTTCAGTCACGAATTGCGAAAATCATATATGATTCGTATAACGAATCATATATGATCGTATAACGAATCATATATGATTTCATAAAATCATGAACATGAAATCATATATGATTTCATAAAATCATAATATATGATTTGTGATTCTAACGAACTTTTTTTTCAATTTTGTTTCAGTCACGAATTGCGAAAATCATATATGATTTGTATAACGAATCATATATGATTTCATAAAATCATATATGATTTGTGATTCCTACGAATTTTTTTCAATTTTGTTTCAGTCACGAATTGCGAAAATCATATATGATTCGTCATACGAATCATATATGATTCGTCATACGAATCATATATGATTCGTATAACGAATCATATATGATTTCATAAATCATATATGATTTCATAAAATCGTATATGACTTCATAAAATTATAAAAAAAAGTTCGTCGAAAGTACATAGTGTCGCCCCTCTATAGAAAGATAATTTAATTCTCGTCGCGATAATATGCTTTGTTTTGCGTAACGATTAACAGTGTGTGAGATATTTAATTTTTAAAAAAGAGGTGAAAATGTGTTTTTTTATTTTTGATGAAAAAATGAGTGGCTAGGATTGATTCATTGGGTCTATGACAAATATTAGGTCTATATTAAACTTTTAGCTTATACATCAACAACTACTATCGCTAATAACCATATCCTCTTCTCCTTTTTAATGTTACTGTACATCCGCCAACCACCGTTACTTTTGTTCATTTACTTCGGCCGCATTGTACATTAATATAAACTGCGATTAGTAGTAGTTTAGTACCAACTAATAGGGGTGTTCAAAAAAACCGTGAAACCGACGAACCGAGCCGAACCGCTTAATCCGAAACCGAAAAAACCCGAAACCGAAGAAACCGAAACCAAAAAAAACCGAAACCGAAAAAACCCGCTTATAATGGTTCGGTTTCGGTTTTTACTTTTAGATATCCGCGGTTAACCGAACCGAACCGTGCATATTATACATGATTATTTTCTAACTAATATTCAAATAATTGTACAAGTATTAACCGATTATTGCAATACTTTTATTGTATAACGATTTTTTCGCTCGTAAAGTAAACATTTGTAAAAATCTATGTGTGAAAATTGATTAATGTGATCGTAATCTATAACGTCGAGTAATATTTTTTGTTAATACGTTATATATGAATATTTGAATGCAATTATTGTAACGAAATACTTAAGTTTTATATGACTTTTAAATTCAACGTCATTTAATTTTACTAGAAATACATTTTATGTTCTAGACTATGTTATTTTTTATACGGTTAAACTCTATTAAACGTCAAAAACGGTTAACCGTGACCCGAACCGCGGGTAACCGCTCACTTCGGATGCCCGCATGTCCGGTTACCCGCCTAGTACGGTTCGGCGACGGATAGTAAAATTAATTACCCGCCCCGCGACGGATAGTTTAAATCTTCCAACTAACCGAACCGAACCGCCCCGTGAACACCCCTAGTAACTTGTTATATGTTGCTTAGAAATATGATACATATTCATGAAAAATCATGACAACTTTTTAATCCCACATAGGCCAAATAAAAGAATGTGTGCTACTTAATATACCAAAATATGTATCGATCATTTGTGTTTGGTTTAAATTTTATATGAGTTCCAAACTTTTTATGAAAACAAGCGTGATTGTCCGCGCGATGCTGTGGGGCGTTAAATTCTTTTTTTTGCTGGTTTATTTTTTCGGTCTCATGTTTAATACTTTGTTTTTTTTTCTTATATGGGCTTATTTGTTGGGCCTCATGTTTAAATGTTTTTTTTTTTTGGCTATTTGGGTTTTTTTTAATATAATTTTATGAGATTTGGGTAAATATGTGTTAAGCATGATTGTTTGCGCGTTGATGCGTGTCATTAATTGATGCGAGGAGTTAACTTTTTTTTTAAATTTTATGCGGGTTTATTTTTCCGGTCTCATGTTTAATAGTTTGTTTTTTTATATGAGCTTATGTGTTAGGCGTCATGTCGTGGGTATTTTTGATCTGAATAAATCAGTACTTTTGTAATATTTTTTCCTATTTTGTGCCGAGCAATTTTTTTATGTTAATTTGTGCGTGTTTATTTTTTCGGTCTCATGTTTAATAGTTTGTTTTTTTTTATATGGGCTTATGTGTTTGGTCTCATGTCGCGGATATTTTTTTATCTGAATAAATAAGTACTTTTGTAATTTTGTTTCCTATTTTGTGCCGAGTAATTTTTTTTTAAAGTTGTCAAGTTAAAGAAAAAGAAAAACAAAAAAAAAAGAAAATTATCAAATGGGCCGGCTCAAAGTGGGAGCCCAATGGGCCGGTTACTATAGCAACTACGTCAAAACGACGTAGTTTTAACTCATTCATAGTATATGTATATAATAATTACAACATTTTTATGAACTCTTAGCTTTCTTATAGCGAACTGAAAGTTTAATGTTTTACAAGGTCAAGTGATAAACTTGATATAAGTTGCTTATAATATACATATAACTTTTAACCAAATATTATAAGATCAATTATTGCACTACTTTATAACATGATAGATTCTTACTTATATAATGTGAACATTTAATAGCAACTAAGTATGACATTCGATTAATATGATCACAACCTACGAATGTCGAAAAAATGGTACTCATCAATTTGTTATATATGATTATTTGAATTTAGTTATTGTGACGAAACTACTTTACTCTGACTTTAATCTTTTCAATATTATTTAATTTTACTATTGATATTCTATATTATGTTATTGTTAACCCTACTTGATTTGTGAGAAGTAAAAAATGGTTAAACGTGACCGGACTGCAGAACTGCTCTTTTCCGGTACTGCATGTCCGGTTACACGTTTAGTACGGTTTAGTTTCAAACAGTAATACGCGTTTGACTTTTGTTTTAGGGGTTGAGGAAGAGTTCTTTTGTCAATTAAGTTGAAATATACCATGGTTCATGCACTAATCAAGTCTTAATTATTTTCAATTTGTTAATTGCAATGATTAATCTTCAAAACAATAATAATTCTAACTAATTTTTGATCATATCTTATTTTAAAGACTTCTTCCATGTATTTTTAAGTTGGTTCTACATTCTTTATAAAATAATAAGATAAATAGTGAGTCATCGTAGTTTTAAAATGTTTTGAACTCTCAAGCATTTCTTTTGTAATTACTCCAGACTCAAAAGTTATTTTACAAATGTTACTACCAAAGTTGTCAAGATCGCGAGTAAACTCGTAAGATCGTACGATCTTACGTCTTTACTAGTTAAGATTGTGTAAGATCGGCATATATAGGATCGCATATGGGGTGGGATCGTATGTAAGTTCGTGGGATCGCACGTAAACTTGTAAGATCGTCACGCGATCCGAGTTCACATATTTCTATTTTTTTTTCATTTTTTCTATCTTTTGAGTCCATCTCACTTGCTTAGGCCCCAAAACAAATTAGCTTTACTAATGTCAAATAAGTCAACCATTGGCGTTTTATTTTCTAGACCTAATTATAATTTATACTTATGGGTGTTTGTTTCTACTTATATGTGGGTTTATGAGCTTATTTGATTTCGGCTTATATCTCATAAGCCTTAATTTTCTAACTTATTTTGAGACGTATAGGTTTATATTAGTTTATTATATCGTAATAAAATTATATAAGCCCACAAGTCTCAAAATAAGTGGAAAAATTGAAGCTTGAGAAATATAAGCCGAAATCAAAATAATCTGAAAAATTGTGTTTTACTTTTACTTTAATGTTTCAAATTTGATCTTTGACATATTTAAGAGATATTATATAAATTTATCTTTGATGTTGTGTAGAAATGAAAACAGTTTGACTCGTTTATCATCTGTTTATAAAACATGACAAATTGGTAAGATCTTACGATCTCGATCTTGCAAAGACAAAAACGATCTCAGGTGAGATCGCGATTTTGACAGCCTTGGTTACTACATTTTAAAATAAGAAATTATTCCAAAGACAATACCCATAAGGTTTTATCTGAGACTTGTCTCTATGGTAGGCGGTCTACAACCACCACGATCACGCGCTATCACCATAAAACTTTTTCCCCAAGCGCATGCCAAGGAAAAGATTTTGCAATGGTTCGCTGGTGTAGACCGTCGAACAGTTTCCCATGTTCTTTTTTTGTGCGTTTGTAAGGTACATTGTGTGGTAAGTTTATATAAAGTAAGGTTTTTTTATATTTTTAGTTTGGTAGTAACCATAACATCTCTTGCTGATTAGTTTGGTAGTGTGTTAAACAATGATGTAACCAGAGACGGAGCTAAAAATAATGTTGGGGGGCTCAAAAAATATTGAGTAGTAATATACAATTTTTTTTTAAAGCTACATTCAGTTTGAAAAAGAAGTACATTTTAAACATAGCTAAATGATATATTAAAAACCCAAGGGGTCAAAGTTAAACATTTCAATAAAAGTACACCTCTTAGTCAAAAAAAATACAAAAGTACAGACACTTTCACCTTGAAACTCCATTGAAACAAGAATTTATATATAGCTTCTAAAAGGCTTCAATCTCTAAGGTTTGGGAACCATCTTGTCATATGGTAGGTCGGCCAGTGTTGAGGGGGGCCGAGCACCCTCCAGCCCCTCCCCCCCTCCCACTCAAACTGGCTCCATCCCTGGATGTAACAATGACATGAATGCGATAAGTTTAATAATCATAGTGTTTGCCTGACTATACTACAAAAAATAAAATGTAAAAACCAAAAAGTACACTTAACTGATTTTTTGGCTTTTCTTTTTAGGACACGTATATCATCTATCTTACATTATCTTATAAATGTTTTAACAAAAATTGATGTTAATCTCACAATTATTTTTAACGAGACTTGAACTTGTAACTTTTTATTTAACTGTCACATTTAAATTACCATTACATCAAAAGACTTGAGTAAAAAAACACCAATTATCATAACTTGATGAGAATGAATAATGTCATAAACTATGTCTTGGGATATGCACATCTATCAAATAATATATGTCTGGAAATTTAGTTAAGCCTATGAGGACGCACGCGTTAATACGTAAAACAATAATATTAATATATTAAATGTAATATATTAATTAGTGATTAAGTATAAGGACCGTTATGTAAATACAGAGAAAAGGAAAGTGAGGGAAACCTCCACTCTTTCCTTATCAAATCGGTTTTTTAATTCCAAGAGGAGATGGAATGCTTAACTTGCAAGCCAAGTTTTATGTGCCTATATAATGAATCATAAATTCATTATTTAGGGACACATTCACAAAGCTAGAAAATTATCCTTAACTTTTCCTCCTCTCCTTTTGGTCGATCGGTTCATAAACCCAAAAAGGGTTTCGGGTTGTTTTCTTTTGGGTCGATCGGATATAATAAACCACAAGGGTTTCGTGGTTTAGTTGATAGTCAAGAATCGGGAGATCATTTGCTTAATCACTACTAGTACTAGCGTACGTTATTGTTTGCTACGAACGTATTGTTTGTGTCGATATAAAGAGATCTTGGTTTAGATCTCTGGTGGTTTCGCATGTTTATTAGTTTTATACGCACGCGTATAATATTTGTGTTCATTTGATTTATTGCTAAAAGGTACACATATCTGATCTTTTGTCAATTACTTATTCTATGCGTGATTTACTTATTCCGTTGCGTACTCGTGTTAATTAAAGGTTAATTAGATCATAAAATCCAACAGAGGCATCACGAGCCATCTTATAGAATTTGTAATTACATAGAATCTAAAATTTGACAAATTATTTAGGTTTTTGATTGATTTTTAAGCCCTTTGGGGGTTTTTAATCATAAAGATTGGATCTTTATTGTTGTTAGAATTAATTAGACGAAACCCTAGGTTGTATGAAATTTTATGAGTTAAAATTCGGAAGTTTAAGTGGTTAATTGTTCGTTTTTACTTGTTATTAATTGCTAATTGGTTATCCGTGATAAACACATGCATGTTTATCATGGATCGATATATGATATATGAGTTCTTGATTAATTGTTAATTGTTTTGCCATGCAAATCGATGATTAAACCTATAATAGACATAAAAGATTGAGTTTTTTTTAGTTTTCGGATTGTTTGACACCCCGTCACTAAAAAATTTGTAATATATACATATTAAGTCGAAAAAATCTAAATTTTTTTTGGTAGATCCACGACTCAGTAGGCTACAACTTTGTAGTTTACTGCAAAAGCTGGGGAAGACCCTAGCAATGTCCTGATGGGGCCTGAAGTCGACTGAAATTTTCAATCAGCTTTTATGTGCTATGTGGTATATATTTATATATGGCTTACGCAATCGATTATATCGATTTATGTGGCATGATTCATTGAAAGAATGAGCCTTATATGAATATATATACATAGTTTAATTATTCGATAATAGTAATCATCATTTATAATTTGCATGAGTTAATTGTTAAGTGCTTAAATAAATGTTATGTGTATTAGTAGTTTATATTTATTGTTTGTTTTTATAAGTTATTGACTTGTGTAAAATCAAAACGGTTTTTCGAAAAAGAAAATATAAACATGACTAAGAATTATAAAATAAGATTTATTATAGACCTTTAATAGGTTTATAATGTGTTTTTAAACTAAAGATTTAAATTTTATCAATGACGTATTTTGCAAAAGTATTATTTACTTGCAAGGCATATCACTAACGGTTCGAGGTATCTCGTGGTAAAGCTTAAGGTGTTGCCCTACCTTACTACGACACCATACTCTATAAATCTCTGATATTCTTGCAATTACATAGGAAGTGCGAATAGTATAGGGTTTAAATGGTTTTAATCATTCTTTAATCTTTTCCCGCGATAAAATAAGACTTCTTTAGATTTGAAAACACGTTGAATCGTCAATTTTTAAAGGTATCACTATTTATACACATGATGTATAAAAAATAAGTGACACAATAATAAATAACTAAATTGAGTAAAGTATTTATTAAAATTTATGATATAAGTTTTTATTTTAATTGTGATACGAAGAATGTATGATGTTTTTGTCGTACATTTTTGCCGTATATACTCAAATGTAAATACCCTTTTAAATATTTGTTTTCAACATTTAAATGACACTTGACAATGCCTTTTTACATCCACCGTGTGACGGTCTGTAGATTGCAGTCCAAAGGTGAATTATACACTTGATCGTGATGACGTTTGTGTTATCATAATTAATTCTAGGAATTGAGATGACTTAATCGGTTTGTTGTGAGTAGGAGTAAGACCTTAGTAGACTCAAGGCATAGATGGGATGAAAATGGTCGTAGACGTCTTATGCATTAATGTAGTAAAGTAAGTCCCAAAATGTTTTAGGAATTGGCATCGGTGGTAATTATTGATCATCAATTACCTTTTAAATACACCATTACTAGCAAGTCAACTGATGTGATGTTGGTATGTCAAGTAGGATCCAAGCGTTTAGAAAATTTATTTTTTATATAGTTAAACATAGGTAGTTAATTTTCTTCAAGGAGTATTATCGAAAATACTAATTTCTTGAACTTTGTATGTTTTGTAGATGGCATTACCTTCTCAAAACATAAACCATTCAACTTTCAGGTCGATGTTTGAAAGAGAAAAACTTTTTGGAACAAATTTCAGTGATTGGTTTCATTCACTTAAGATGGTCTTGAGAGTTGAAAAGAAATTGTTTGTCATTGAACAACCTATTTCCCTTTCTCCTGCTGCCGATTCCATCGCTCAAGTTCTTACGGACTGAAATGCGGTATATGATGCTCATAATAAGGTTGCTTGTCTTATGCTCAGAAGTATGACTCCGGAACTTCATAGACAATTTGAAAACTCCTCACCTTATGAAATGCTTCAGGAGCTTAAATTCATGTTTGATAAACAAACTGGAGTTGAGAGGTTTGACCTAATATAAACTTTTCATGCTTGCAAACAAGAGGAGGAAAAATTAGTTAGCTCATACGTCCTTAAGATGAAGGGTTATCTGAAGCAACTGGAATGTGTTGGTTATGTGCTCCCGCAAGATCTTAGTGTTGGTTTAATCATGAATGGCCTCACTGGTGACTTTGCTGGATTTGTAAGGAACTGCAATATGCATAACACGGGGAAGATGATTGGTGAACTGCATGCTCTGCTTATTGAGTATTAAAAGGGTTTACCTAAAAAGGTTGCTACACCACAAGTAATGGCGATTCAAGGTGGTAAAATTCATAAAGCCAATAAGAAATCGCTTAATGCTAAAGGGAAGGGTAAGGGAAAAGGCAAGGGAAAGGATAAACCATTTTATATCCCTAAGCCTAAAAACCCTAAACCTTCTGCTAAAGAGCACCTGACAAAGGATGACGCTTGCCACCACTGCAAGGAGGTGGGTCATTAAAAGAGGAATTGTCCTGTTTACCTTGCTGAGTTGATGAAGAAGAAGAAGAAGCAAGTTGGCACTACCAGTTTTTCCAGGTATCTTCATAATAAAATTATTTTATAGATCCTGCGTGTATGACACTCATTGTGATACTCACATTTGTAACATAAAACAAGGTCTTAGAGGAGAAAAGAAGCTGAAACAAAGAGCTCTCTATTTGTACGTGGGCAATGGTGTTTGTGCACAAATAGAAGCTATTTGAATTTATGACTTAGTTTTGCTTAATGGCCTAGTGATTTGTTTAGACAATTATCATTATGCACCTACTATAACTAGAGGTGTTGTTTCAGTTTCTCGTTTGGTTGACAATGCTTTTATCCAATGTTCTACGAATTATGGAATTTCATTTTCTAAGAATAATATTCTTTATTTTAATGCTATTCCACGTGATAGTATTTATGAAATTGATATGCTTAATCTTGTGCGAAATGTTAATTCTATTTATAATGTTATCAATAAAAGAGCCAAGCATAACTTCGACTCTACTTATATGTGGTAAACGTATTGAAAAGCTGCAACATGATGGGCTTTTAAAGTCAAGGATGATGAATCCTTTGATCAATGCGTATCTTGTTTATCGGGCAAGATGACAAGAAACCTCTTTTCGTATCGTACCGAAAGGGAAACTGATCTTCTTAGGCTAATACATACTGATGTTTGTGGTCCACTTAGACATGTGTCAAAACAAGGTGCTAGCTACTTCATTACCTTTACAGATGATTATAGTTGTTATGGTTATGTTTATTTACTTAAACATAAACATGAAGTCTTTGAAACATTCAAGGTGTTTAAGAATAAAGTAGAAAATCAACTCGAGAAGACTATTAAATCTCTTTGATCAGATCGAGGTGGCGAATAGTCAAGAGTTTAAAGATTATCTGAAAGCATGTGAAATTTTCCAACAGCTTACTCCTCCTTACACACCACAACATAATGACGTGTCTGAGAGGAGGAATCGTACCTTGTTGGACATGGTTCGACCAATGATGAATCTTACAACTATGCCGTTATCCTTTTAGGATTATGCTATAGAGTCTGCTATACGCATTCTCAATATGGTTCCAACCAAGAAAGTTGGTAAGACACCATATGAATTATGGTATGGAAAAGTTTCTAACTTGTCTTAGTTAAAGGTTTGGGGATATGAGGTACTTGTGAAGCGGGATACACCTGACAAACTCCAACAAAGATCTGTTAAGTGTTTTTTGTAGGATACCCAAAGGAAACAATGGGTTACTACTTCTACTTCCCACCTGAAAACAAAATAGTTGTTGCGAGGTATGCGGAGTTCTTGGAGAAGAATCTAATCTCTCAAGAAGTCAGTGGGAGGGCGGTAGAACTTGAAAAAATTCAAGCTGAAGATATATCACCTTTTAAAAACACTAGTGAAATTACTGCAGAGGTTGAAGCTTTCGAACCACCTCAAGAGGAAGTAGTTCTCATCCGTATGTCTGAAAGGACACATCGAGCTCCTGAACGCTTATGTCTAAATGTAGAAGTGGAGGAGGATAGTTTAAGGGATCTTAATGAACCCATTAACTATAAAACTGCACTATTATATCTGGAATCTAATAAGTGGATCGATGTTATAAATGCGGAGATACAATCCATGAAAGATAATCAAGTCTGGTGCTTGGTCGATCTTCCTCCTAATGGTAAGACTGTTGGGAGTAAATGGCTTTTCAAGAAAAAAAACTAACATGGATGGCAAAGTATACACCTATAAAGCTCTTCTTATAGCAAAAGGTTTTACTCAAACCTACGGGGTTGATTATGAAGAAACGTTCTTACCTGTTGCTGACATTAGAGCTATTAGGATTCTTATAGCTATAGTGACGTTCTATGACTATGATATATAGAAAATGGATGTCAAAACTGCCTTCTTACATGGTTATCTTGATAAAGATATTTATATGGTACAACCTGAAGGCTTTATTGATCCTAAACATCCCAAAAAAGTTTGCAAGATTTAAAGTCCATTTATGGACTTAAGCAAGCATCAAGAAGCTGGAATAACAGATTTGATGAGGAAATTAAAAAGTTTGGTTTTGCTCAAAATCTTGATGAGACATGTGTATATCAAAAGGCTAGTGGGAGTAATGTTAAATTTCTTATCTTATATGTAGATGACATAATTATCATGGGAAATCACATTCCAATATTACAAAGTACAGACATATCTTGAAAAGTGTTTCTCCATGAAAGATTAGGGAGAAGTGGCTATTATTCTTGGAATAAAGATCTACCGAGATAGGTCAAAGGGATTATTTAGACTTAGTCAAAGTTCTTACATGGATAAAATCTTAAAGATATTTAAGATGGATAATTCCAAACGTGGCAATATCCTCATGCAAGAAAGACTTGACTTGAATAAAACACAAGGTGCTTCAACACCTGAAGAGGCGAAGCGTATGCAAAATGTACCTTATGCTTTGGCTGTAGGATCCATTATGTATGCGGTTAGATGCACTAGACCTAATGTTGCGTGTCTCAAAACATAACAAGTCGTAATAGAATCCAGGAGAACCACACTAGACTATTATGAAAACCATTCTTAAGTATTTAAGAAATACTAAAGATATGTTCTTGGTTTATGGTGGAAATCTTGAAGCTTAACTTCGAGTTGATTGCTATTGCGATGCTGGATTTAAGACTGATAGAGATGACATAAAATCTCAGACATGATACGTCTTCGTTTTGAATGGAGGGGCAGTAGACTAGAAAAGCTCCATGCAAAGTACTACTGCAATGTATGCTACAGAAGCTAAATACATAGTTGCTTCAGAAGCTTCAATGGAAGCTGTTTGGATTAGGAAGTTTATTTCAGGGCTTGGTATTGTACCAACAATATCGAACCCATCTTAAGAATGTTTTTGTGTGTATTTTTGCCGCACTGTGTTTCGCCATCGAAATGCCATGGGTTCAGAAGGTGCGCTCGTGACCACTAGACCACTAGAAGATACCAATTTACGTTCGTGGTGCATCAATTAGGTGAATTAATCTTATTAAAGTGTTCAACATATAGCAATGTAGCAGGACACTTAGTACAAAAAGTGGTTTGGTCGCACATGGGCATAATAAAACGGCCACACATTCACGATTGATGTGCTAAAGGTACCATTATAGACAAATTTACTAATTTGCAGCACATGAAAATTTCTGATTGTGTGGCTCAGTAGAACTGAATCATTTATGTGGCTAAAGGTAACTTGTAATATTATTTAGCAGCAATAGGAATTTTAGGAAAATAAAGTAAGCTTGGAAGATTTTCACGATATACATATATATTAAGTGACAATATATATCACACACTTGATACATGTGACCAAATTGGCATATATGGTCTACATGAAGTAATTTTTTAGGTTGTCATAAATCATATAGTCAAGGTTTTGTCACAAATTATTATGGGTGACTGCTATCTTTGCTAATTTATTTGGCCACATATGAATTTGGGACGAAGTGACACAATGAGAAGTAAGGTTGAATCATTGTGTCCACGATTTTCTATACATTTTAATAGTGTCTAATAGATGTCTCCACACACTTTGAACACTGGACCCAAATTGGCTCATATATGGTCACACTAAACATTTTATCACACATTATTTAAGTGTAGCCAAAATCCAGTACATATGGTCACGTAACTTAATATGTGTGTTTACAGTTTACTTTGTGTTAGCTTGCCAAAAGCTAATGTGTATAGTCACATTTACTTCTAGCATGATCATGTGACTATATGCCTTTACAATAGCCACAACATATCATAAATTTGTGACTAAATTATGTTTATGGCCACATTTAAGGTGATTATATGTGACCAATATATTCATAACAGTAACATCGTGAAGTATTCATGTGGCTATTATTTAGAACAAAATGTGAAATCGGTCATTATTAAATTTCATGCTTTATGTGACTAAATATTATAAAAGGACACACAAACATTCATGTGACCATTGGATGATCAATAGTCACACAAAATACACATTTCTTCACTTTAAACAACATAATGGTCAGACACTTATTAAACTTTTTGGTCACGTTTTACAAAAGGACCACACAAGCATTAGAATTCATGTGGCTTTAGGTAATCCAATAGTCTCACAAAATACACTTATTTCTTTTCTTTTAAACAACATTTGGTCACACTTATTAACCTTTTGGTGTCACTTCATGCTTAATATGTATGTGACTAAATACCATAAAAAAAGCTTGCTTTGTGTGACTAAATATTTCACAAAGGCCACACTCAAACATACAATCATGTGGCCATTGATGATCAATAGTCACACAAAATACAACATTTTCTTCACTTTAAGACTCAGTATGTCACATTTTTTTTTTAAACCATCTTGTGGCCACTTTATGCTTGTATTTGTATGTGACTAAAACCAAAACATAACATGCTTTGTGTGTACTAAAATATTCAAAAGGTCACACGCAAAATAAAATTCTGTGTTGGCATATTGGTGTCATATACGTCACACAAAAACATCTTTATGGTCACACTTTTTATAATTTTTGGCCCACATTTGATGCTTAATTGTATTGACTAAATACCCAATAACAACATGCTGTGTGTGACCATAAAAATATTACAATAAAGCCAACAAACAGAATATTCATGTGGTCATTGGATGAATAATAGTCACACAAAATACACTTTTAATTCACTTTAAACATATATGGTCCACTTATTAACTCTTTTTGCAACGTTATGCTTAATTGTATGTGTACTAACATAACCCAAAAAATCATACATGCTTTTGTGTGACATAAATATTAACAAAAGGCCACACAAACATAAGAACTTATGTGGCTATTGGATGATCATTAGTCACATAAAATTAACACATTTCTTCCTTTAAACAGCATATGGCTATTATTAGAGCAATATGTAAATCTCGAATGTCGACCAATTTTATTCATAACAAGAAACTAAAAGAAGAATTTTACAACCCCAGGAGGGGAGAATCGAACATGCGACTCCATTAAGAAAGTTCGAGCCGGGTTACCTCTTTGCTAGAGTAACCTATTCGTTAATGTAATGCATTTTCTTTGTAATACAAAAGTTTAAGCTTCATTGTTTTTGGCTAGTAGCTTAAAGAGTGCTTATAGAAACTGCTTATTAAACTGTGGCTTCTTCTCCTTCTTCTTATTTTCAACTTGTTTCACTTTTAATAAGTACTTTAGCCTGCAAATGCAATGTCCATATGCAAGCTGCAAATGCAATGTGCAAGCTGCAATAACACACAACACCAGAACATTAGTCAGATTTAATAAGCATTTTTAAAGCCGTTAATTATAAAGCAGAATAAGCAGTTTATTGTAGCATACTTAGACTCATCGGGCAGCACCGGGTTTGAAAGCCTCGTTATTCAAACATATATCCCAAAACAGGAAGTAAAATTTAATAGTTAAAATGAAATCCTTTGCACAGATGTATTTGCAATCAAAACAAAAGCTAAAAAGGTTCTACACATACAAACAATAAATCCTAGATAAACAAGTACAAAAAATCGAATGTCTATCATGCTTATAAAGCACTGGTTAAAAATAGGTAAAGGTGAGTGTGACCTCATACTTGGCATGGACATGGTCACTAGGATTTTGTATAAAACTCCTCCTCATCGTTCTATTGTAGTCTTCTCGTGATTTCATTACCAGGTCCACGTCATGTACAAATGGATTTGATCTTATCAGGGCGCTGGTGAATGACGGGTACTAAATATTCCTCATCGACTCTGCATTCGGATCTGTTGTATATCTTGGGAGGATGTCTTACGACAATAGACAATTTTTTATCTATCTGGTCTTTCTACATAAACAACTTGTCGTGCTTGTGTGGCCTGTAATTATGAACGGATCAACCGTTTGTCGGCCTAAGAAATTATTTAGTGGTCTAAGATCAATTAAACTCAAATCAAAAGCTTATAGACTCTTGAGAGCTTATTATGAGCTTATTAGCTTATTGAGACAGATTAGCTTATTAAGAGAGTTTAAAAGTTGAAAGTAAAAAAAAAACTTATGACAAAATTAAACTAAATTTCATTAATTAAAAAACTGAATTACATTACTTAAAAGAGATTACAATTTGATCAAAATTGCAATAAGCTTCTAAAATTACACTAAGCTAAGAAAATTAGAAAAGAAAGATAACATCTCGTGTGTGTAGAGGTGAGGGCTATTTATAGCCTGTAGAGAAGCTTCTAGCCTTGCAGCCCACTCCTTTCAATCATGGCCTTCCAAATTTTCAATCATTGCCAAATGATTAAGAGTCATTGGATCATATATGTGCACACACGGATTGCCAGCGTGGCAATCCATGATGTGACATGTTGTGTTTCTTCTGAGAGTGAAATTAGCACAAAACCCACATTCTGTTGTGCTTTTACCATTTGTACATGATCCTCTCTTATGCGTCTTGGCGAATAGGAGCTTGATTTGACTGATTTGTCCATGATATCTTGATATAGACCACTTGAATAGACGTCTTTGACCCTCAATTTGGAAAAGCCCTATGATTTTGACCTTGGGTAAACACAGGGAAGATGGGTGAATAGTAAAAGGGTTTTCGCGCCCTTTTTCGATAGTTTTGAAAAGTTTGCACATTTGGCCCTTGTGTTCTTTTTCTTTTCTTTTTTTTAGTTATAAATCTCTTTAGGAAATTGCAAAACCAGTCCCTAGAGTTTATACAAAATAGATTGGGCTGGGGTTTTGGGCTTTAGGATCCGGGTAAGGCCCATTTGGGTTTTTCAGGCCCAATAAGCTTTCTTGGGCCCAATAAGGGAGGAGGGGACATTTTTGGACTTTTGTGAGAGTTGAGGGACCAAAGTGAAACATTTTGAGGATTTGTCCTTTTGGTGGTTGATTTCTGTTGACCATTGTTGACTGGATTTGACTGAGGCTTGACTTTTCTGGCTTCGGCTTTGATTCTTTGGCTTCTTTTTGCACTCTTCTGATTCTCGTGCCCGTGTTTGCTCGTTTTTTGACTGTTTTCTTGTGATTTTAGATATATCCGTACCTGCACACACAAAACATAAATACAAGCATAATTTTGCCATTTTTGGTCTGTTTTGGGTTTAATTGGGTTATTTTAGGTAAAAACGGATATGTGTATTCTACACTTATCATATTACAATGGGTAAAAACTCTTGCATTAGTATGTGATAGTCATGCGATTTAAGGCCAATGAGCTTCCTATCCTTTAGGTTGACCAAACTAGAGAAATTTGAACAATAACCTTGTGGTACATTGATGTTGTGTAATGTTTCACAAAAGGTGTCTTTTTCAGCATTCGTCAATGTGTAACCTGCTGGAGGTAGTGTTGTTTTGTCTTCTTCTTGCATAGCAAACAACTCTGGTTTGACCCCCAACTCAGCCAGATCCAATCAAGCATTCACTCCATCTTTCGTCTTTCCCGGAACATGTAGCAAAGTTCCGACTAGACTCTCAGCAACATTTTTTTCTACATGCATAAAATCAATACAATGTGGAACAGAATTATGCCTCCAATACCTAAGTTTTTGATACCAAATGTTGAATTTCTTCCAATACGCATCATTTTGTCCGTTTACTTGGCTTGAACTACCCTCTTCTTCTGTTGTGTTTCTTTTTTGCTTTTGAATCTTCCCACCTCTGCCTCTCATATCTTCTTGGTTTTCTGATGCCTTATTGTTTGTTCGTTTTCCTTTTCCCCACTTATTTTCAATATGTTGTACCTCGTTGTATATTTGTTCCCCGGTCATTAGAATTAGAGCCGGGAGAAATTCTTGTTGTCCATTAAATGCCTTCTTTTGCTTTCTGAACGGATGGTTATATGGTAGATATCGTTTGTGACCAACATAACTTTGCTTGGATGAGGCAGAAAGTCTAACACAGTTTGTATCTTTCCCACATACTACACAACCTTTGAATCCACTGTACGGGCAGCCACATAATGTACCAAGTGCAGGGTAATCATTTATTGTCCATAACACAACGGCACGTAGATTAAAGTTATCTTTTGTGGAAACATCATATGTATCAACCCCTGTCTCGAATAAGGTATGTAGATCATCAACCAACGGTTCTAAAAAAACATCGATATCATTTCCCGGGTATCCCGATATTAATACCGAAAGCATGATAAACTTTCTTTTCATACACAACCATGGAGGAAGGTTGTATATGACAGTTAAAACTGGACATACACTGTGATGCCTATTTCCTGTGTTGACGTCAACCCCATCAGCTGATATTCCTAGCCTTAGATTTCTTGGATCTTTAGCAATTTCGGGGAATTTTTCATCTATGGTACGCCATGCCTGTGAATCTGCGGGGTGACGTAACACACCATCTGTTATCCTCTGTGTCGCGTGCCATCTTAAATCTTCTAAAATACTTTGTATCTTAAATAGTCGTTGCAGCCTTGGTATAATTGGAAAGTACCACATTACCTTTGCTGGAATGTTTTCGTACACTTTCTGTGTCTTATTATCCACCTTCCATCTTGATATCCCACAAGTTCGACACGCAGTCAGATCCTTGTCATTCTTCCAGTAAAGAAGGCAGTTGTTGATACATACATGTATCTTTTTGTATCCTGATCCCATCAATTTCATAACTTTTTTGGCTTGATAAGTTTTTTCCACCATTTCGTTACCAGCAGGTAGCATCTTTTTTATCAATCCTAGTAATTCAGTAAAGAACTTATCAGAAGCTCCGTACTTACCCTTCAAGTTGAGTAGTTTAACTATTGCGGACAACTTTGTGAAGTCAGGACATCCTTCGTAAAGAGGCTTCTCTGCGTCTAATAATAGTTCTTGAAACTTGACAAGGTCATCCTCATCAAAATTATCTTTTGTAGCATTAACCATTTCTACTGTTGCTGGGCCATCTGTTGGAATATCTAATATAAGCTATTTTGGATTTTCAGATACAGTCATGTCGGATTCTGAGGATTCCACGGTTACATACACGGAGGTATCCAGTCCGTTTGAGGGATTATCAGACATTAGATCCCTAGGATTTGTTAGACCCGAGTACGAGGGACTGCCCTGGATGCTATATGACCCATATGTGCAGGTCGTTTTACAGGCCCCACCATCACCAGACTACGTGCCTGGCCCTGAGGAGCCAAAGCAGGCACCACCTCTACCAGACTTTGTTCCAGAGCCGGTTTATCAGAAGTTCATGCCACCAGAGGATGAGGTACTCCCAGTTGAGGAGCAGCCACTGCCTCACCCACTGTTGATTCGCCAGGTTATGTTCTTAAGTCCGATCCCAAGGAGGATCCGAAGGAGGATGATGAGGAGGACCCTGAGGAGGATCCTGTCGATTATCCTGCCGACGGAGGAGATGATTGCGATGATGAGGATGAGTCATTTGATGATGACGAGGATGATGATGTTGATATTAAGGGGGATGAGGAGGAGGAGGAGCACCCAGCTCATGCCGACTCTACAGCTATTGCTTTACCAGCTATTGATCAGGCCCCATTTGCTGAGGAGACTAAGCCGTTTGAGACCGACAAATCTGCGGCCACACCACCACCACATCCTGCTTACCGCGTTACTGCTAGGATGTCGATATGAGATGAGCCCCCTACACCATTTTGGTCTGAGGCAGAGGTTGCCAGACTTCTTGCCATACCATCACCTCAACCATCACCACCTTCCCCATGGTCATCACCACTACCTCAGATTCCCTTACCACCACTACATGTATCATCACCAGTACCTGTGTTATCTCCAT
>BQNB010072390.1:0-32454 GCA_026074375.1 Tanacetum coccineum
AGTCACCTAAATATAAATGTAAAACCTGATAATCATAAATAACACCTATACAATGACACATCAGCTCTATTATGCACTTGACCATATATGATTTGATTTGTAGGGAGCGTATGGATGCATCCTAGGTACTTCATTTAGTTTCATTTTGGTGAATGGATCAGTGTGGTGCCAACACCTCATTTCATATTTTGTAAGGTACATTTGGAGTCTGCAGCTCCCATGTACAATTTGATATGATATGATACGATTTATGTTGGATTATTTTAGTCTAAGCGTGTGGCATGCTTTAGACCTTCATTTTGAGCTCGTGGGGGATTTCGATATGATTTGTTTGACTATTCGTTTCGTTCACCTCTTATGATATCTGAAATCTTTGCTACCAGGGTATGGTGATTCCATTTCGTTTACTTTATGTATTTGATCTATCCGTTTGTTTATATATATATATATCTGTTCACTGAGCTTTAGCTCAGTCGTATTTCTTTTCTCCGCTGTAGGTAATAAGAGGGAAGCTGGGTTATAAGTGAAGAGTGCTTAGGAGCTCATATTGGACCATCTTGAGAAACTGGCATACCAGATCTATACTAGAATTTGTTTAGCTAAGGGATTTCGGATTTACATGTTCGTTTAGGAATTTTGCCAAACCATTATATTAGTAAGTCTTCCGCATGCGTTTGTGTTGATGCCATAAGTGTGACATTTGACCCATTCTTGGGTGGGTGTTACAATTATGGTATCAGAGCTCTAGGTTCGTCCTGTAGAACTTAGGTTATGACCTATGAGGATTGGGTAGACATTTAGGCTTCATCGCATTCTTTCAAATTTCGATCTTAATCTCTGACTTGACTTTGTTGACTCATTTGTCATTCGTTTAGATGCCTCTTCATCCGTTTTGGAAACTCCTTCGTCCGATTTGAAAACTCTTTTGTCCGTTTTAGGAACTCTTATATGTATGATCGTTAAGTGTTTGTTTATTTGGTACTGGTTCGACGCATTCTGTGGTTCCTCTTAGATTTGCTAAACATCTTAAAGTTCCATTTACACTATTAGAACATGCCTTATTTCTTTCTACGCATATGAGAAATATTATGGTTATTAGTCATGATTTTAGGCGTTGTCCGTTACGTGTTGATGATAAGATTCGTTCTGTTAATTGTTTCCTTTAGAAAGGAGTGATTTCGATATTATTTTTGGTATGGATTAGTTGACTGAGCATCGTGCTATGGTATGTGCTATTTTACACATACCTTTTGCCTTATTAAACGAACCCAAAAGACCAAAAACATAATAAAAATAGCAAATATATGCTTGTTTTTGTGTTTGTGTATGTATAGGTGTGGATATTAAATAAATTGACAAAATCAAAGCAAAAAACAGACAAAGCCGGACACGAGAAAGAAAGAGTGCACAAGAGCCGAGAAGTTTTCTAGGAATTGGTCAACAAAAAGTCACCTAAGGTCAACCATGGTCAACCCATAAAATGACAAAACCTTCAAATTACCAAAAAGACCCTTATTGTTAAATCTTTTTCACCAATAAACCCTAAACCAATAACACCGTTAGTCCTTTTTATTAAAAGACTAACGGTCGTTAAGTCTTAATTATAAACCCAAAACCAAACCCTTGGTCCATTTTCGAGCCCAAAACCCTTTTAGCCCAAGTCAACCTGTTTAAAAACCAGGTCAAACAAAAGTTATAAGAAGAAAAGGGCGCGGGAAACCCCTTTTCACTGTTCACCGTCATTCCTACATTTACCCTGCTCCAATTAACCTTCTTTAAGTAGAAGTTATCCCTTCTAGAAGCTAAGGCTGACACATCTGACACTCAGGTGTCCACGTTGGCAATCCCAACGCCTCTGATTGGCTAAGTATGCATGTAGAGCTTTCAACGGGTGAGATCAAGTGACTAGAAAGCAGTTATGGATTAATGGTCTGGATGAAATGAAGGAGGAGCGTCCCTGGATCTAGAATCATCTCTTCAGGGCTATAAATAGCTCACGTGGATCACACAGCAGAGAAGGAAAAAAACTAGGAGTAGGAGTAGCTCTAGGTCTGTTTATAGCTTTGTATAATCTGGTATTTGCAATTTGTGCATTAATTCTGAATTTCATAAGCTTAAAATAAGTTTAAAATCTTTAAAGGAGTGTTTGGCACAAGGCAGCATTAACTTGAGTTAATGCTGCCAAGGCAAATTGGTTCTTTGGATTGACTTTAAATTTCATTTTTAGGTTTATAAATTCAGGATTTAAGGCAAATCTTAGGTTTGATCAAGTTTTTTAATCATGTTAGAGAGTAGTAATTAATATCTGTTAGTATAAGTTCAGTTTCTATTGCATTTTTAGCTTAAGTTTGTTTTAGCTGTTTCTATTCATCAAAGTGCTTTTGCTTGGGTGTCTAATTAGTATAGAAGATAGTCCTTAGTTCTGCATGATTAGCTTTTAAGTTTTGTGTCAAATGCACCAGATAGTAAAATAGCCTTAAGTTCATTTCATAGCTCAAAATTTAAGTAGTTAAGATGGAAATTAGCTTTTAAAACTTATTGCACAGTTAGTATTTAGGCCATTCTAGAGTAGTTAGGGCTTATTTTTGTCTTAACAGCTTATTTAGTAATCTGTTTTAGGTCTGCACTTTAGCAATTTTTCATTTTCATTAAGTTTTAAAAACCAAAAATAATTGTATCATTCTGTCTGCAACAACCCTTTTTCAAAAGCTTTTTCTTTACTTACTTAGATTTCAAAATGCTTTTTGATTAATGAATTAGATAGTTTTAAGTGCATGCTTTTTGGTTTTATAGGTCACATGGTCATAAGGTTCTGATTTCATGCTTTAAAATAAGCTCAAAAGCACCCTATTAGGCTGTTTGATCAGCAGGTTTTTGCCTTATAGCTTATCTGTTTTTTCAAGCTTTTCTACTTCTTTTCCTTGCTTATTTAGTTCTTATTTGCTTATTAGGTTAGTCTTAAGCTAGTCTAGCTTATTTTGCTTAGGTTAAAGCTTATTTGAGTTTTATTTTTAGGATTCCTAGTTTAAAATTTTAGTTTAAAAAGCCTTTAGTGATTCTGTCAATTCTTGCTTAAGTTAGCTTAATCTGTCTGCTTATTTTTGTGTGCATTTGCTTATTAGGTGTAGTTCAGGCCCCTTATAGCTTATGTAGTTTAGGGTGTAGCTTATTTCAGCTTTTTGGGCTTAATTAGTTTGAGCATTCTTAGTGAAAATCATTTTTAGCTTTTCTGTCACCTAAGTCTGCTTATTTCCTAGCTTATTAGTGCTTTTCAAAAAATATTGTCTTTATTAAAAATGTCCCATTTCAGCTTATTTATAAGTCCCTTTTAAAAAATTTTACAAAATAAAAAAATAGGGAAAGGGGAAGTCAGGGGTGAGCAAGGCTCGAACCCCTGACCTCTACCCACTCACCCTTTATAGCACCTCACACACACACACTTAACCAACTGCGCCCTTGGGACTTTTCTGTCTTAGGGTGCATTGGTTAATGTTTTAACCATTTTTTTCACTTTTTCCTTTTCAGCCCTTTTTAGCTTATTACCAGCTTATTCAACAAGCTGGTAACCCCGTTTTTATTTTTCTTAAATTCCTTATTACTCAAAGTATTTTTCAGATTTTTCTCAGATTTTTATAAATTTGTTTACTATTTTTAATAATTAATTTTCATTAATACTGTTTTTAAATCATATTAAATAAAATAAAAGTAAAAAAAAATTAGAAAATTTTCTTTTATCATTTAGGACCTAGGAAAAATAGATTTGCTCTCGTAAGGTTAATATTTTGAAATTTCACTTTTTAAAGAACGGGATTTCGTTCCCGTTCTCGTTTTCTTCGTTTTTAAGCTTTAAGTGTTCTCGTTTTAGAATTTCCTTAGCCTTTTCTTATAAGTTAGTAAAATAGGATTAGGAAAATTAGAAAAATTCATTTTAGGATTAATTTTAGATAATTTAGGCTTTAAATGTCGCGTTTTTAATTCCTGTTTACATTTAATGCTTACGTGTTTTATTTTCATTTCTTGTTTACTTGTTTTCGTGCATTTATCTACTTGTCATTTATATTTAGTAGGATTTAGACAACCAAATCAAAATCTTCGAAACCATTCAAAACGCGCGATCACGGACTTAACCGATTTTCAATTCACGCTTCGTCGAGGGAAAACGACCCGGGAGGTTTTTGAGACAACTTTGGTTAAAAGTTTGTTTCTTGAATCCGACGGAAAATACTTACTATACTATTATTTGATATAATCCTTATATACTATATATATTTACGTATAGCGTGTTCGGAGCCGCATCACTAACTAATGACCCGAATTAGAAGGATCAATAAACATGGAGTATAATAAGCTTGTATGGGGGTAATAATTTGACTTCTTCCCCATTTCTCCATAAAATAAAAACTACCATGAATCTTAATTGTCCCAAAACTATATACACTATAAAAGACTCGACTTAGCAATCATGTACTCAAGCAAATAACTAACTAGGGTTTACAAATGTGATAACAATAATGTACTAAAAATGAGTACATACAAGGAAGGCTAAGGCCATTTGGGTGTAACATTTTGGCGGGGTGTAAATAATGCTCTTCATTTATAATCCGGAATCCATCAGAAAATTACGAGAACCGCGAAAAGGATAGGCTCAGAGGGGTGTACTAGGGGTATCTTCACTGCAACAAATCAGGCTTTATAGGACGCTGAATAGTGTCCTATCATGTTCTTTATAGGACTTTTAGCATAATATGACCAATGATATAAGTATCACATATAAAAGCGTTGTATAAAGTGAGAAATTTATTATGACACTCATATGCATCCTAATAAATGCCAATGTTAGGAAACAAAAAAATGGTCCCATAAAGCGTTTTATAGGATGCAATTTGTGTCTTAGTAGACAAGTTAATAGGACGTTTTAAAGTGTTTTAAGATATGCTAACCTTGTATGACTTATTGAGACGCGTTCATTGCGTCCTAAAAAGTGTTTTAGGACGAAATTGTGTGTTGCATTAAGTATCACTTGAGTGCAAAAAAGGTCCTAATACACATGTGTTTGTTGGGACCAAATTTGGTGTTGTGACATATTATAAGGCGCTTTTTGTTTTTACAAAATTTTGTTTTCAATATACTTTTATGCAACAGTAGTAGGTCTTAAGTACAATTCTAATTGAACACTATATAAAACATAACATATAAGAGATTAACGAGTCAAAACCGTACCACGCAAAAGCATTAAAAAGTTTAATATATATAACAAAAATTTTAACCCGATTAAGGTTAACATCATCCAAAATAGTCTTTCAAATTATTACCCTGACATTGAACATAAAAACTAAGTCAATAAATTTTATTTGAGTCATCTTGATCATCTTCACCGCATTCAACCTCCCGTACCACCTACAACTAAAAGCCCCACAAACCTTAAGATATCAAACAATACCCTAATTTATGGAGTAATTTTATAAAGGACTAACGTTGCAATGATAAACCTAATGATTGTTAGCTTAACCTGCTCCAGCAGGTCCGGCAGGTCAAGCAGGTCACCGCTACAGACAATGTACAAAATCACCAGGTTTAGTGATTTAATAGGGAAAAAAAAAGATAGATACACAGAACGGTAAAAATGAACAAGTTCAATATATTTTTAAGTCATTCGCCCTTTTTAAAACAATGATGTGTAAAATAATATTTAAACCATAAAATAAACTAACTATATCAGCTAGTGCTTATTGATGGAAAAATAATTCCGAGCACAAAAGATGAGTGTCGTTACTCCACAAGATAGCTTCCAAATAGCACTTGTGTGCTTTAAGTTCAGGAAAAAAAGGATCGTCATATTAAATACCTAATCAAGTTGACCCCGAATATAAATTGGTTCGCTTCAACTACTGATCCCCATGTTTTCTTTACAGCTAAACAAAAATAATTACAACAATAATAATACATGTTCCACAACAAATGTACAAATCCAAACCATAATATAAACTCACATATACTTCTAATGGGTCATTTTAATCAGGTTGCACATCAATTTGTAGTCTAATAAAGTATGACATTATAGATTCCATACAATGCATCTTCAACAACAGAATGGAACTGTTAAAAATTACAACTTCGTAAATTTTTTAGTACTAACCAAACAAGTAGCTTTTGGTTACCACTAGAGAATTCTAAATCTTGTGTGATATAATTATGTAGAATCTAAAAAGGAGACATAATATTATTAGCAAAAAAAATGTAACAGACAACCATAACTAGATTACGTTTTACCTATAACCCATGAAATAAAATTCATGTTACTTGTGTTCGATAACAATTATAACCACCTACACAAATTACATAAACTTCTAGTCAATGAGAACAAAAGGTGACGTTGACATCATGTTTACAGATCTTACTAGTGGTGGATTTGAAAGGAATCCCTTGAAGAAGAAACAAAAAATCAGTTTGATGTCTTTCTTTTTTGTGAAACTGCAAGTGAAAATAAAAGGAGGCGTGATTTATGTAAAGGTTAAGAAGGTACATGGGAGAATGAAAATTTTATAAAATGTTTGTCTTGTGTGTAAATTAGTTATAAAAGAAATGATAATCTTAGGCTAAAATACTTATCGTAAAAAAAAATATATCAATCTATTATAGAAAAAGGAGTAAAATAATATATAGACACGATCATGTAGCAGAAAAAAATATGAGTCGAGTTTGGGCTTTCAAAATTATTCATGAGCCGAACTTAAGCTTTTCACATGTGGACTTGAAAGAGCCAAATTTAAACTTACTTATCCTATCTCGTTCGAACATGGTGGATCAACATATTGTTTTTACCTACCAAAGGTATCCAATGGCAATTATATTGGACCATTTTTTTGTGTGTATATAAATTGATTTAGGCAAGTGTTCGATATATCGAAGAATCGTCAAAAAATGGTTGAGAATGAATCGATTTCGAATATTTCTCAAGCCGAGCTCGAACTTAGCTTAATTTTTTTATTAGAGGTCTATCCATACATTATTTACATATTTTCATAAGAAAAAGATTACATACAAATATGCATACACACTCGGTGTTGTTAGGAGTTAGGATACTAGTTGATGAATTGAAGACCGGCAGAGATTATTAGCGAAAATTTCATACCCGAATGGTTAGTTGTGAATTTAACTACTCAAAATTGTTTTAAATACAAGTATTTGGCATGGTTTTCTGGCCGTTCCTAAAAAACTCGTCCCAATAACTCTTTTTCCTTGTAGTATGTCCCATAAAACTTATTTAATACGACCCGTATATTTAATGTCCTATTAAACTCCTTCATTATACGACCAAACCATATAAGTGTCATATAAAATTGAATCTATTAGGACGCATATACATGTGTCATATTAGATTACATATAATATGACCTCTAAGGCATAAAGTCCTTTAAAACCTAAGATAATAGGACTTAAATAGCAAGTGTCGTATTATATTATATCATAATGAGACTCAAATGAGTAAGTGTCTTACAAAACTCATCTAATAAGACCAATACATGAAATGTCCTATTAGATTCCATGATAATAGGACTTATAAACTAACTCGTCATATTAGATATATTTTTAGAACGCTGCTTAAAAAGGTGTGAATGTGAAAAGGTCCTAAAAGTCCCATTTTGTTGTAGTGCTTGCACTAAAAATGAGTGCGAAGCAAGGGTGTGGGGGTAGTTACATGATTGAGGTGACCATCATAACTATACAAAATACAGGCTAAAAACATGGATTTATCCTAATGCCTCTTATCACTTAGCAAATCTTAATCACACGAATTCGATCTCACATGCGGTCTCAGGATACATCACTAAAACAAGTTCTAGAATTTAATATACTAGCGGTAAACGATATCAATGCTCCAAAAAAAGCGACAAAACCACACATGCTCGATCAAATCCATGAACGAGACACATGCGATTGTTCATTCCTTAACTCGAGCAAGCTAAAGGTTAGAATTATATAAAAGAATCAAAGATGGATGCTTAATTTCTAAAGATCTAGGGGCGAACCTCACATTTATTTGGTGAAATTTTTTTAAGTGGTAGGGTTTTTGTGCTAGTCATATAACTCCTATCCAATGAGACGCTTCTAATACTAAGTTTTCAACGGTATGTGCCATAAAAAAATTAAATTTGGGTCAAAATTACCGTCTACGCTACATTTCAGTATATTACTCATCTTTTTAAAGACAAAGCAATGCAATTGAAGAAATAGTTTTAAGGCTTTATTTCCCCCAACACACTTATTTTGAACATGTCCCCAATGTTCTAGAAGTACCCAAAAAACAAATAAAGGGAAAATAAGAAAAAGCAAAAGAAACTAGTACTCCTCTGGTTTTGCTCAATATTGGAGAAGAAACAAGATAAACTGGTTAAATCGTCATCCAAGAATGGTCCACGCAAAATTCCTAAGAACTTCCGGGCTTCTCCTTATCAAATATAACATGCAAATCAAAGACAAGAATCAACTACACCACACGTAAAGTTCTACGGGATAATAATATACAACCGTTGTTTATAAAGTTTAGACACTACAAAAGCAATAAATATAGTATGAATGTACTAATGTAATCGTGGTTTTCTGCAAGGATTAGGAAAATTAAAATTTCTGGAAATTACACAAAATAAAATTTCAAAGATTCAAAAAACGCGAAGAAAAAAAATTTGATTGCAGGGTGGTGACGCCACCAGGAATAATCCTGACGCCGTCTCCAGGGTCTGTAAAAATTCTTGCTTCATTTTCTTAGAAAAAATTCTGCACGCATATCCTATTAGTTATTTCCTGGAAAAAAATTATGCATAGGCCACAAAACCGATTAGTACAATCATATGACTCGAAACAAACACATGACGCGAATTAAACTAAACTATTTATTTTACATGTTTGAAAAGGTTCTTAGAAACCGGATATTTTCCCATACACTTATTTGATGCAAAATACCTTTGATTGTAATTAAGACGAAGTTAAATACAAAACAAAGCATGATTACATATAATTCAAACATAATAAAACAAAAAATGAAGAATAAAACACACGACACTCCTAAGATGCATAAAAATAAAGATTAGGTTGCCTCCCAATAAGCGATTTTGTTTATTAATGAGTCTTGTAGCTAGACTCGGAGTCACACTCCTTACGTGACTCTCCTTTGTTACTCACATCACTATCTTCTTTCTTAGATGTAAGATTCTCGTCATCAAACACTTTACTTCTCCATTTGTTGAATCCCATTTCTTTCTCTTGATGGTTTTTGATTCTTTCCTCCCACTTCAAAATTCGCCTACTCACGATATTTATGGGGGTTATGGGATCTATATATTCTTTGATTTTTTTCTTGATTTTACAAGAGGACTCAGGGATCTTAAAGAAATTTATCTTATTCTTGCTAGATTTTAGAGTTATCGTCCCCTTATGAAATCAAATCTCGACCATAGCCGTTGTTAAGAATGGCGTCCCTATAATGAAGGGCTTGTTCTTATCTTCTTCAATATGTAAGATAACGAAATCCATAGGGTACACATAGCCAGCTATATCAATCAACACGTCTTCGGCTATTCCTAATGGGTAAATATACGAGTGACTAGCTAAGGAGAGTCTAATGTCGGTCCCTATCGGTTTTTCGTTGGTTAGTCTATTGTAGATGGATATGGGCATGACGTTCACATCGGATCCTTGGTCGATTAAGACATTCACATATTTTAACCTTCCTATGCTACATGGTATCACAAAAGTGCCTTCCATATCATCTTTTTAGCTAAATTTTTTCTTGAGGATTGCATTGTACATAGGTCTTGCAGGTAACGAATTGTAGGTCTCATAATCTATCTTACCTAAACGTGTTGCTAACAGAGAATCATTGTATTTATGGGTATCTACAAGACCCTCGATTAATTTCTCATTAATTTCATGTTTAAGGTAATATCCTATGGGTTGTGACCTAGGATTCTCCACTAGTACTTCCGCCTTTGTTTCCCATCCAGTGAGCTCCTCTTTCCTACTCCTAACTGACTTATCAGTCGTGCCATCTTCCATTTCTTTCTTCCTATCATCTAACTCAATAGGCTCCACTGCGTTCAATTCACTAGATTCCACAACATTCTTATCGACAACCTCGTTGCTTTCAATACTCCTATCTTTCTCCATTTTAACAAGGGAGATGGCGTTAATGGACTTAGTGATGGGATTACTAGCTTCCTCTCTAACTAATACTTTTTTGGGGTCTTACTTGTTGTAAGCTCTCTTAAAAGCCCAAACATTTCTGCCATTCTATCATTGATCTCCTATCTTTGCTTAAAGATGGCTTTTTTAAACCTTTCCATTCTTTCCATATGTGCCGCCATGTATCCTTGCACTCGGGCTTTGAAACTGGGTTCAAGTGTTTGGTGTTGGGGTTCGGATGAGCACGTTTTTGAAAAGCAAAAGAATTTTGCCTTGGTAGCTCATTAAGGTTTTGTAAACGTGGGTTTGAAGAAATCACCTTGGCATATGCTTAAGGAACATGCGTTGAGCTTGTTTTAGGTGTCGTTCTTGCCCCTTTTAGCAAGTAGCTAATTTGATCTTCAAGCTCAATAAGTCGTCTGTCAGGCATTTTTGGTGTTTCCCGAGGTAAAGAAATTACCTTGATCACTTTAACGAAGTCTCTTAGATCATTCCAACCCTCATGGTCGTAAAGGGCGAGATTCTCTATGATTTCCTAAGATTCTTCGATGTTCTTATCGCGAAGCTTGCCTCCGGTGGCATGATCAATTTCACACTTAAGATGAAAAGATACATGATCATAGAAAATTTGGATTTTGAGCCAAAGATCAATGCCATGATGAGGGACTTTTTGAAGTAAGTCCTTGAAACGAGCCTATGCTTCGGAAAGAGATTCACCTTGATGTTGTTGGAACATCAAGATATCATTTCGGAGTTTACCAGTCCTTCCCGATGGAAAGAATTGAGCAAGGAAACAGGTAGTGAGATCCTCCTAAGTGGAGATGGATCCTGCGGGGAGATGTTCAAGCCAATTGCTAGCTTGATCGCGAATGGAAAATTGAAATAAACGCAGGCACGTCCTTTCCCAATTTTCAACATTAAGGTCAAGAGAGTCTACAACTTTAAGAAAATTGTTAAGGTGTTGATTTCGATCCTCGGACCGAAGTCCGTGGAATGAGCATCCGTTTTGCACCAACTAAATAGTGTCGGATCGTAGAGGCACCACATTGTTTCCATCGGGGATCTCAATGGTGTTTCGATAGCCCTCGTGGCTAGGTCAGGAATAATCTCCTAAAGTACGGATAGGATTTTCATCTTCCATGGTGGTCAACGAAAAAGAAGGTTTTACAGAAGAAAGGGAACAAAGAAAAGATAGACTACGAGAAAGCTAATTAAAAAGAAAATAAAAATCTCACTTGATAGGAATCTTGTGAGTAGACCTAAACTAGATAGAATCCGAAACCTAGACTATTCCCTGGCAGCGGCGCCAAAAACTTGATGTGGGTTGATTGTAAAACTTCTGTCTTACAATCAACCCACATCAAGTTAACTTGATGTGGGTTGATTGTAACACAGAAGTTTTACAATCCCCTAGGCAGTGTACCTAATCATTGTAGTATAGTATATACAAAACTCGGGGGGTTGTTATCGTTCTATAGGGGAATAGTTTGGGTAGGCTCGAATCGAATGTCACTAAGGTCTAAGGGTTGAGAAGAAATTATTTTTGTATTTTTATATTTTTTAGAAAGCAAGTAAAATCTCGAGTTTTGAAGGAGGTTTGATTTAAACTAATTAACTACTAATATAATTTATATCTAATCTAACTATGTAGAAACTCAAATAGGTAAACAAACGTGCTCACTTAATCATGCACTACTCCATAGTTTGCTCTTTCTAATCCTATTGCCTGTCACCCTTGCGATGTAATGTGTAAGTATTTCCTAATTCACAAGCGAATTACACAAACCCACTTTCTATGCAATATTATGTTAAGACAACGCACAAGAAAAGTAGTATAAAGACTATTACAAGGCTCTAAGAGTACATTACACGCGTTTAAACTCTTAAAAGGTGATCAACCATATTAGGGCAAGGTAGTATGAAGACTATTACGATGGTATCCTTTCTACACAACCACGTTTCCCTAGACGTCTTCGCAATCAATAAAGAAGCTAGTTTTTTAGAGCCTAACACACACATCCATCAACAAGAAGCAATAGTAAAAGGAATTACTGTAGGATCCAATAATCACTTCACTTCTATAATAATCACAAGAAAATAGATAAGAATATAGATAGAAAAGAGAAAGAAGAAAGAAAGAAGGGTAGAGAGAAAAATAAGAGAGTGTTTGGATTGCTATGTGTAAAAGAAACTTAAAAATGAGACAGCCAACCCTCTTCACACATGGAAAGGGGGTATTTATACCATTAAATGGGTCGGGCTCTAAGTTGCCTTAATGGGCCGAATGGTATTTGATTTGGGTCAGGCTCGGGTTACATAGGGCTTTAGCCCACAACACTTACAATACTAGATTAGGAAGCGAGTCTGATACCCGTTCTAGCCTATTACAACATAAATATTATAAAGATCGAGGATTCCTGACTAAATGACTGAGCTTTCATTTATGACTCAATATTTTAAGGCTAATAATCTCCCCCGAAGCGAGGTCTTCAAATCTTGCTTCCTTAGACTTGTGTAGATTGCTTTGTCGTTGAGTTCTTAAGTCTTGGTCTTGGTCTTTATCTTGTTGTAGGCATGTTCCTTCATGCTTTTTGATCTTTGATCTTGAGCCTTTGTCATTGTCTTTTAACTTTGTCTTTAAATCCGAGATCTTTAAATCTTTATCCTTTTTTGTCTTTATCGTCTTTGCCATCTTGCGATCTTGTATCTTGACCAACATGCTCATACGTTGCATCATCTTGAAAGCTTGCTAACAATCTCTCTTGACAATCTTTGTCTTGATAATCTTGATATCTTTAGTAAGATCTTGAATATCAGAGTTTGCGGAAGTCTTTGTATTTAATTCTTGAGCTTTCTTGATTCTTGAATCTTAAATCTTGATGCTTATAGTATGTCTTTGTAGCTTGAGTATGAGTATGTGGTAATAAATCGGACTCTGCTAGAAGAAGGAGGTAACATCGTCGTTTGTACCTGCATTTTAATGTTAGTGATAACCAGCAGATATGGACGAATATGGCTTTGTCATTCATCAAAATATGGTTGCGATAACCTCTGGTTCCGTGAGGACCGACCTGTGATCAAGTATATTCAATTTAGAAGAATCTCCTTGACAAGGTTTCGTGCTTAAAGCTTAAGATCCTCTAACACAGATGTATTAGATTCACCATGCTTGCTTGTTCTCATTACCGGAACGTCTCAAAGTAGACATCACGGTAAGAGTGAATCAGATAGTTACTATCTTTCTGATTGAATCATCAATTCATTTACTGAACCGAATTAATATCCAGATGACACAAGCTTGATTCATATAGATTCTCGCAAGTCACCTACTGCAGAGCTTGTTTGATGTTGACTTTGGAAGGATTCCATCGTCACTGTGAATACTAAAGAGTATCACTCTGATGTTCTGGCAAAATCACAAGGATATTACGTAGGACTCTTTTTATCACTTGTTTTCTAGATGTTGAACAACAAGTGTTTATCATGCAATATGTCCTAACGAGATTTATAGATTGATCTCGTGGCTCTAGACTCGATTAGTGCGCTTTGGTTTTAGTGATCAGAGGCTGGAGCAGACTGCCTCCTATTCAATATCAACTAACTCGGAGTGAGAAAGTCAATAGAAGTCGTGTTGATCTCCGTGACAAATGAGACAAGTATCTTTTGAGAGAAACTTGAATGGCTGGGAAGGGTTGTGTAGTGCATCACTGGGTCCATGATGCCTTTCTTCAATACCAGAATTCATCTTTGTGAAGACTGATAGCATATGTATTGACCTGGTTTCTGCCTTAAGTTGTATGGAGGGCTTCTTTCTTTAGACCATTTATCCTTACATTTCTTTTTCATTCTTCAACCCCTTCAATGCTTACCAAGACGTCATTACTAACACCTTGTTGTGATTGTTCCAATGTTAACTCATGTCTTAGTCGGTATTATTTCCGTTTCTCATTCTTTTCTAAATCATACCTAAGGACTGCTATTTCTAACTATAGATTGTCCTTGGGTAGATTCCTTTGGTTCTGGTTGGATCATATGACTAATTCCTAACCTAACCACCTTATGACTTCAAAATCGTCGTAAAATTAATAGGTTGTTGGGTATTTGATCGTAACCACAAAACCAGTTTGAAAATCAATCAAAGTGTTTGATAGAATTATCAAAATCATTTAACACTTTGAGAGTTTCATCTTTTGGACCCCCCCTTCACACGTACATCGATAACCAAAAGTGTTTTGCACATATGGGTAGAAGTATAAAGCATTTTTCACTCTTAAGTCTTTAGATCACTTATTATAATTATTAGATCACATTTTAATCACATTTCTCCCCTTATTTTAAATACTAATTCACTTAGTCTTTGAAATACCAAGTGATTAAAATTTGTCATGAAAATTCTGTGAGAAGAAAAAAGGGTAAGACAGTGTTGAGCACATAATTTTAAACGATTATGAATTGTCATTGAAGAATTCTTGAAAAATTGTGCTCAACAACTGGATCATCTTATAACAAACATTCTATTGAGTTGTCATTATTATTACGGAGTTGTTATTAAGACTTTTTATAATATTATAAATACATAAGAATTGTCGTGTGATGATGTATCCAAAAACATTAAAACGTTTGTTTTGGAAAAACTCCCCCCATAATAATTGACTCATTTTTTAAAGAAAATGAAACCACTTGTTAAAATGAATGTCTTTGAAAACAATGTGAGGGAAGGAGTGTTGAACACGCAATTTTTAAAGATACCATAATTGTTAAATCAGTTTTTGTGAAATGTTGTCATGAAAATTTTGGAAAAATCGTGTTCAACCTTTTTGAAAAACCTCATGTTAGAAGAATTCTCTTCTAACGCCAAGGATAAATGCACTGAATCGTACACACTCCTTTTCTTGTGCTCAAAAACTTTGAATGTCTTGTAAGAACAGCTCAAGACCGAGAAAATTGCTTTTCTCGTTGTTAGGATAAGTTATCTTTTTAGATAAACTTTCCTTTATTTGAAGTCCGGGTTATGTATTGATTTGCACATAAGCCATCAAGAAAATTAGAAATGACATATTTTGAAACTTTTGAACTCTTGCTCGAACTTCATTTACATACACGTGACAATATTAATCGTCATTTCTAGGCACGTAAATGTTATCGATCCCAAGAGACATGTCGAGAAGATTCTTTTTGGAATTTTTTTGATTTTTCGGATTTTGTATATGCTTTTTGAAATTTTCTATTTTTGTATTTGGTTTTATAGGTTTTATATTTTTGTATTTTATTTTTCTTCAAAAATATTTACAAGTTGATGTTTGATGAAATATCAAACAGTCTCATTTGCCAGAACCTCCAGTTCTGCTGGAGTCAAACATCTCATACCAATTCATCTGACAAGATACTTAAACCTATCTTGAGGAAGGGCTTTCATAAACATATTAGCTAATTGGTATTCAGTTCTGACAAAGTACAATTCAATTATACCACGTTCAACCTGCTCCTTGATAAAGTGGTAACGGACATGGATGTGCTTGGTATGTGAATGTTGTACGGGGTTGCATGATATTGATATGGCTGACTGAGAGTCGCAATACAACGGTATTTTATTGTAGTTGAAGCCATAATCCTTAAGTTGTGTCCTCATCCACATAACTTGAGCACAACTCGCGGATAACGCCACGTACTCTGCTTCTGCTGAAGACATTGTAGTGCAGTCTTGTTTCTTTGACATTCAACTGACTAGCTTGTCACCTAGGAATTGTATTCCTTCAGATGTGCTTTTGCGTGTATCAAAGCAACCCGCGTGGTCGGCGTCTAAAAAATCAGTTAGTTTAAAACCAGAATCCTTTAGATACCAAAGTCCCATATTAGTGGTTCCCTTTAAGTACAGAAAGATCCTTTCAAGCTCTTTGAGGTGGTTTTCCGTTGGTCTAGCTTGATAACGTGCACAGTAGCATATTGCTTGCATAATATTTGGTCTACTAGAGGTCAGATACACGAGTGACCCGATCATACTACGATATCGTGTTTGGTCAACGGGTGTTCCACTCAAGTCTGCATCCAATTTAGGTTTACTAGCCATTGGAGTACCAATGCTATCACATTTTTCCATTCTATGTTTTTAAGTATTTCCAAAGTGTACTTGGCCTGATTGATGAAGATACCTCTTGGGAATTGGTGGATCGCCTCAAATCTATTATGCATTAATTTTTCAAATCTTTTAGAAAATTTTAGGTTTGTAGACCTAAAAATAATGTCATCGATGTAAATTTACACAATTAGAATATCCTCCCCGTACCTTATCGTGAATAAAGCAGGGTCAATAGTACCTTTAGTGAAACCTTTTGACATCAGGATATTTGAGAGTTCATCATACTAGGCTCTGGGAGTTTGCTTCAATCCATATAAAGCTTTCTTTAGGCGATGACTTTCTCTAGATGATCAGGATCAACGAACCCATCTGGTTGTGCAACATAAACCTCTTCCTTTAGTAGACCATTAAGAAAAGCTGCTTTGACGTCCATCTGATAAATTGGAAAAGATTTGTGTACAACGTAGGCGACAAAAATCCGAACAGCTTCCAAGCGAGCGACTAGAGCAAAAGATTCCTCAAAATCAATACCCTCTTCTTGTGAATACCCCTTAGATACAAGTCGTGCCTTATTGCGGATTATATTGTTGTCTTCATCTTTTTTGTTCTTCCATAACCACTTTAGTTTGATGACAGTCTTTCCAAAGGGTTTGTCGACGAGTTCCCAGACTTATAGTCTGTCGAACTGATGAAGCTCATCCTGCATCACCTCTATCTATGCGGAATCAGCCATTGCCTCCTTAATGTTTTTCGGTTCGACAGTACTCATGGTGAGCGCGAACATACACATTTCAGGATCTGTTGCAAGTTGTCGTCTTGTTTGCACTGGCTTGGATGGATTTCCACGAACTTGTTCTAACTGGTGATCTTTAGTCCATCGGTGTTCAGATTGATGACGTTGGTAGAATGTATGCATGTTCGAATTATCAACATTGCGAGTAGATGACTCTGCTTCTTCACGTACCGGTGTACTGAAGATGTTGTAAAATTCGTTTTTGTCAATTTGTGCATCTGTTTCTTGATCATTGTTGTTTTCCTCAGCATTGACATTTGTTGTTGGAGTGATCGGATCTGTTGTAGGTTGAATATTTGTTGTAGGTTATGTGTCTTGTTGTTTAGAATTATCAAAGAGAGTGGAAGACTTTGACACATTTTGATTGCCTGCAGTGAAGTATTCTTCGAACAAAGGACTGAACAGAAATTCCAACTCTTGTAATGACGGATTATTTGTATCTGCTTGAGGAGAAACATTTGGAACCAGCATTGAATTTGAAGGTTCATTGATGTGGTCTTGAATTCTGAGTTCTGAACGGTTATGATCAGAAGTCTTTTGTAGTGGAGGCACGAGGCCAGAGTTGTCATAATCATACACCTTTGAAAATTCCTTAATTTCATCAAAGTTGATTTGACTGGATTCAACAATCAATCTGGTCCTCTTGTTGTAAAGGCTGTATCCCTTTGACGTTGTAGAATATCCCACAAAAATGTACAGATCCCCTTTCTCCTTCATCTTGTCGAGGTTTTCACCATCTCTGGTTAAGTAACAAGTGCAGCCAAAGATGTGAAGGTGTTTGAGAGTAGTTTTCTGTCATTAATGATGTGATATGGTGTCTTTTTATGTCTGGGATGATGAGAGATCTATTCTGAGTGTAACATGCGGTTGTTATAGCTTCAGCCCAAAAGAATAAAGGGAGTTTAGAAGCTAAAAGCATTGTTCGAGCAGCCTCAACCAGAGTACGGTTTTGTCTTTTGACAATGCCGTTTTGTTCAGGTGTTCGAGGAGTGGAAGTTTGATGTTCAATTCCTTCTTTAAAGTAAGCAGTGAGTGTCTTGTTTAAGAACTTTGTGCCACTATAATTTTAAATGGTAATTACTTGGGCTTGAAGATTTCGTTGAATCATCTTGAGAAAGTCTTTAAGTACTTCTGGTGTTTCATCCTTGGTTCTTAGAAAGAGAGTCCAAGTGTATCGATAATAGTCGTCAACGATCACCAGAATGTATTTCTTTCCGTTGATGCATTCAATCCGCATTGGACCACATAAGTCCATATGAAGCAAATTTAACCATCCTTTGGAATTTGGAACAGTTTTTGTCTTGAATGTGCTTCACTTTGCTTTACTCAATTCACAAGATGAACACAGTTGATCCTTGACATATTTCAACTTTGGTAAGCCGTTCACAATATCCTTCTTAGAAAGCAGATTAATGGTGTTGAAGTTAGGATGAGAAAGTCTACGATGCCATAACCATACTTGAGTTGGTGAAGCTTTTGCTAGAAAACATATTAGAGTTGGTGAATATGTCTCTTGAAAAGAGATTGTGTAGAGATCAGATCCACGATTACCCGTAAGTAGGTCGTTTCCTTGAAGATCTCTCACGAAGCAAGTAGATTTCTGGAATGCAACCTCGAAATCCTCATTACAAAATTGACCAACCGAGAAGAGATTGTGATTGAGGCCTTCAACGTAATAAACCCTCTTGATCGTGATATTTCCTTGAACCATATCCCTGTAACCAAGAATTAGCGCAAATTGATCATTCTCGGATCGTACTGTACCCAGATATTTTTCAACAAAATTACACAACAACTTGAGATTGCCCGTCATATGCTTTGTGCATCCAGAGTCAACAATGAATAGGATGAGTTGCACAATCTGCAAGAGAATTAGAGGACGATGGAACATTTGACAAATTGGATCCTAAAGTATTTGTGATTTTCAAGACATTAGTTATCCTAGATGCATTATCTATGGTTGGACTAATACTTGTGTTCACATATTCTTTTCTAACTTTAGGCACCCATTTCATTTTTGTCTTAGGAACCCATTTATATCCTGATTGGCATTGTTTTTATATCCACTATTTCCATGCCCTACTAGTTTTCTCATAAAGAATCATATAGTAACTCTTGGATTTCTAGATAGTGGAGTCTGATGCAACTGTTTTAGTGGGTGTTACAACAGATTGGTTCACTTTTCTTATGAGTTTTCTAGGTCTAATGGGCACTTTTTTAGGCTTCTTAGATCTAGCATTCACGTCATTTAAAAATTTAGAAACACAAGCATCATGATTCGAATTGATCACACACTTTCCATAAGTAGCACAAATAGCATTAACATTCAAATTTCTGGATTTTAAACTGTCATTACACGCAGTTACAGACTTTGTTTTATTAAAAATACTAGAAATCCTATGGTGGTCTTCTACTTCTGTCTTCTTAAACTTTACTTGACTATTGTTTTGCATGACCTTTTCATTCATTTGAGTGCTCCTAAGTTGTGGCCTACTAACACTAGTTCGGTGAATTACTCCTGTAGAGGTAGACACGCGAGTATTAGTATTCCTAAACATCTGAGGCAACCGTGGTGCTCTAGTTTGTGTTGTCCTAGTGTCAATTTGATACATTCCTGGTTTAATCACATTTGTGTTTCTTTCAGCTGGCCTTGCTGTTTGAGGTAAAATATGTATAGTGACTGGTTTTGATAAACCCTCTGACACGTTAGTTTTAGTAACCTACTTTGTCTTTGAAAAACTTTTCCTCTCAAGAGAGTCTGAAAACGGAGTCGGTTTGCCTAAAACTGATTGTTTTGGAATTCTGTGAGCATTTGGTTGTCGAACAACATATTCTTTATCAAACTTAGTATCCACATATTTTCCTTTACACTTCTCAATGAGTTTCTTTAACTCACTTAGTGCAATGTTCTTGTCTTGCAGTTGAGCTTTTAAATCTTGTATTTCAAAGTATTGTTCATGTTCTTTTAGAAATACAGTTGACTCATTTTCTTTGCAAACTGTGTCATTTTTTATTTGTTCTTGACATTGGTGTAAAGCAAGTTCAAGAGAAATCGAGTGTTTTTCTAATTTAGCAAGACTTCATAAAAGCCCGTTGTAAGCTTCTTTACTAACATTTTCAGTTTGTTTAGAAAGCTTTTCCGCAAGACATTCACATTCTTTGACTTTATGAAGATATAGGCATTGCAATTCATTATATGCATCTAAATCAGATGAAGAATGCAAATAAGAACACATAACATCCTTTGAAACACACTATTGGAGAAGTAGATCATATATATTTGAAAAATCAGATTTGTCAGATTCAAGTTCGTCAATCTCTTTTTCAAGAGATTGAACATACTCTAAATCTACAAACATCTCTTGTTTAAGTTCACTGACAAATTTGAAACTATCATTTTGTGTCTTTAGTGCAAGAGGCATCAAACAAGTTTTCAAAAGTGAGGTCATATCTTCAGTATTTGGTGCACGAAATGCATCATGTTTATATCTTTCCCAAGCTAAATCAACAATTCCTTTGAAATGATTTATGTTATTAGTCATTACATTATAAGCTTGTCTACTCTTGCTTATTGATTTTTTAGTAGGTAGAAAACTGATGTTTATAACAATATGAGGTTTGGTTTTTACAAAATATTTTTGCCACATTTCCTTTCGAACTTCATTTGCGTGTGCCAACTGATCAAGATATTCCCGTGATGGTGGTTTAAAATTTTCATAAAGACTATTTTGTTTTGTGTAGTCGTATGGTTTCACTAGGTCTTTATTCAATTTTGATCTACTCTCTTGTTCAAGAGTCAAGGTTTCTTCCCTATCAGGGGAAAATCTGTTTGCAAGATCAGATGTGTCATATGGGATCTCATACAAACATGGCTTTTCAGATTGAGCTTTCTTGAGGTACATAGGATTTGCAAAAGTTGGCATTCCATTATATGTTGAACCTTTAGGAGCTAACATATGAATGGTTTGAATTGACTGATTTCGTTTATAAACAATTTCATTCAAAAAAATTAATTGCTTTTCCATCGCAATCAATTTGTCAAGATCGTTTCCCTCCTTAAGTTTCACATCCTTTATTACCTTGTTTTTCTCTTTGACAAGACTTTCGTAACTTGATTTTGTTAAAAGATTCTGTTTGACTAACTCATTCTGTTTCTCTTTGACAACAGAAATTTCATATGCTTTTATTTTCAAACCTTCCTTTATGTCATGTTCTTTTTGAGCTAACAGTTCTAGAGTGTCTTTTGATTTACGTTTAAGTGTGTTATGTTCAATTGTACGATCATGGTAAGTATTGTACTTCTCAAGCTCAATCTCTTTGTTCTGAAGTGCAATTATGCATCTATCTCGAGTTCTATTAGACTCCTCAAGACTAGATTTGCAATCTTCAAGTGCAGACTTGCACTCTTGTAATTCATGAGAGAGTGATGTGTTTGCTTTCTTTAATTGCTTCTGTATCTTTTTGTTTTCATCAGTATCAAGTTTTAAATTTACAATTAAATTAGCAAGCACAGTACGCTCATCATCACATTCTTCAGCATTTTGGTTAGCCTGATTGTCATTATCACACATATCCGATGAATCAGGAATGATAGTACTATCAACCTTTTCCACCACACATGTGTTATTAATGGAGACAGGTTGCTCAAAATGCTGTTTTTCATTGGCAAACACATTATAGTCATCGCCAGAATGTACCTTTTCTAATGGCTAAGCATCAAAGGATGGCAGTAGTGTGAACCTCCTAGATCTTTTCCATGTACATGTAATGTGCTTCTTATTCTTGTTCATTGACTTCTTCATCCGTGTCCTCTAGCCAATCAGCTTGTTCTGCTTGTAATGAAACACCTTTCTCAGCTTGTTTACACAACAACATCTTTTCCTTGTGATAAGTGTAATCTTTTGCCCTTTTTGGTTTCTTGCACTCCTTAGCAAAATGTCTAAATTCCTTGTAATTGAAACATTGTATCCCCGTCTGCTGCACTAACTGACTGCCTACAGTCTCCCTAGCCCCAGCAACAGTCACTGTCCTCTAATTCCCAAACTACTCAGTCTGATTGTCATTCTTGTACCTTGGAGAAGTGTCCACATTCTTGTTTTTGGTGTTTGAGGAACATCTGAGGTTGTTGTTGGTAGCTTTGTAGATCTTTTTGAAGTACTTTGCAATGAGTGCCAAGTTTTTCTGCAAATCCTTATCTCTCTGAGCTTGTTTCGGATCATTGTCTTCTTCAGAAGCTGACTCGGATGGAGGTGTGACTGGTTTGGCTATCTTTGCCTTTGTGTCTGGTAGATACATGAGATCTGGTGGAAGATGATTGTTTTGATGGTGGTGCATATGACTTGTGAGGTTTTGGTGCTTGATAATAAGTATCTAGATATTGTTGGGCAGCAACAACAAGTGCAAGTGGATTTGCATTCCTAACTATCTTTTCAGCACAGATTTCATTAACTTCTTTTTGGTATTGTTTTAGAATGTCAAAGAGTTTGTGGTACGATTCTTTGTCCAAGTCAACGGTTTGCTTGACAACAATCACAAATCTTGACCATTCTGGTTGAAGTTGTTGAAGAAACTGAACATTAACTTGCATAGTAGCAACTTCCGACTGGTTTCTCACCATTTTATTCATCATTTTGTAAAACCTTGAGTAGTATGACTCAATTGACTCTCCATCTCTTGAAGTATTTTGCCAAACTCCCAAAACAGACTAGTCTTGACATCCTGCTTGTTAAGAGATTCACCTTGTTGTAGGCTTTCAATGGCTATCCACATATAATGAGCTGTCTTGCAAGCATCAACAGTTGAGTAAATGTCATCCATGATACCAGTCAATATCAAATGAATTGCTTCCTTTTCTGCATCATAATGAGCTTTGTTTTCAGGTCTGATATTTGAGAATGTCTCAAGAACCGTTTGTTCTTCAACTTCTAGAGATTCATTTGTTGCAGGTTGACCTGGAATTGTGACAGTAGAAAGTTTATAAGGACCTTGTAGGATGAATTTCCTCAAGGCTTCACCGTTTGGTTTTGTGTCAACATATCTCATGAAACGTGATTGCCACTGAGCATATCTTCCCGTTGCGAGCATTGGTGGACGATCTCTTGAACCAGCTGCCATGATGTTGTTATGCATTTGACTATCTGTTGTGGATGTTGTTATGCATTTGACTGTCAGTTGTGGATGTTGTTATTGGAGTAGTCATGATGAATTATGTGTTTGTTATGGTTGAAAATGATTTGTAGGATCTTAAGTAAAGTGAGTGTTGTTGTGGTTATGAGAATGGAATTCTAGTTCACGGGATTTTACAAGTCTTGATAAAACCGAGAAAATAAGTGAATATTTTGTGGGATTTTACAAATCAACAAAGAAACTGTGAAACAAAAATTCTTTTCTTTGAATAGTGTCAAAATCGGCTAATGTTCCTGAGATTGGCAAAATCGGTTAAGGTAATTGAGTGTGTCAAAATCAGTTAAGGTAATTGAGTTTGGCAAAATCGATGATCCCAAATGTGTCTAAATCGGTTAAACACACTTGTCAAAATCGGTTGGACAAGAATGGCTAAATCGGTTCACCAAACATCAAACTTGGCAATTTTGGTTGAGCAGAAACGACAATTTCGGTTAATGAAACTTGTCAACTTGTCAATTTCGGTCAATGAAACTTGTCAATTTCTGCTAATGGAACTTGTCAATTTCGGCTAATGGAACTTGTCAATTTCGGCTAATGGACCTTGTTAATTTTGGCTAATGGAACTTGTCAATTTCGTCTAATGGAACTTGTCAATTTCGGTGCATTCATATGGCAATTTCAATGCATTCATACTTTTCCGGAAAACCAACTTTTAAAGCACCTAAAAGACACACTTTTTAACGTTTTTGATTGATTTATTTTGCAAAAATAAGTATATCTATGATACTCTTAACACAAAAACACAAACTTTTTGATTTTTTAACACCAAAAATTTTGACACTTTTTGAATCAAGAAAAAGTACAAAATAAGCTAGAAAAATCTTAAAGAGAACCTTGTTTCTACAAGAAAAACTACTAAACAATAAAGCTAAACAAACTGTTCTATAGAAGACAAGAAACCTTAATGATATAAGCTCGAAATAAGCTTATATAAGCCACGGTTTGACTTATATATTGCTCAATAAGCTCGTGAAACACAACAATAAATCACCACAAAACCCCTTGGCTCTTGATACCAATTGTAGGAACCAATAATCACTTCACTTCCATAATAATCATAAGAATATAGATAGAAAAGAGAAAGAAGAAAGAAAGAACGGTAGAGAGAAAAATAAGAGAGTGTTTGGATTACTATGTAAATGGTATTTGATTTGTGAGACAACCAACCATACTCCCTCCACATAGTGGAAGAGGGTGTATTTATACCATTAAATAGACCGGAGCAGGCTAAGTGTCTTGCCTTAATGGGCCTAAATGGTATTTTGATTGGTGTCGAGGCTCCTGGTTATTTTGTTTGATTTGGGTCGGGCTCGGGTTACATTGGACTTTAGCCCACAACACTTATAATATTAGATTAGGAAGCGAGCCTGATACCCGTTCTAGCCTATTACAACATAAATATTATAAAGACCGAGGATTCCTGACTGAATGACCGAGCTTCCATTTCTGACTCAATATTTTAAGGCTAACAATTACAAATCAAGTTTCATGAAATCATAAGCAAACACTAATAAATTTAGCCTAACATGTTAAATAAAAGCGAAGAACTGTTAATCAAACAATACATATACATATCAAAAGATTAAAGGGATAAAAGTACTTCACTCTAATTAATCATGGAGTAATGGTGGATACAATAGGGCTTGAGAACTCTAAAAACGACCCAAAGACTGATAAAAATTGTTCCCTAAATATTCCTCATGAATTCCACACCTTAAAACCAAAAACTAGGGTTTGTATATATAGGAAAATCATCGCGACTGTGTCGCTTGTTAATTGCAACGCCGTCGCCCCGCCGAATCTTCTATGGGCTTCTTTAAGTCGGTTACTTCAGACGTCGTCACTAAATTTCTGACACCGTCGCTTGGGCCTTCTAACACCGTCGTAAGGATTTACGACGCCAACTCCACACACTGTATGCCCTTTGATATCAAATTTCGTATAGAGTTGAACTCTTGTCCGTTTCTTCCCAAATTAAGTCCAAGTCACGTGTATTTCTTCCAAATGCCATCCAAATGCTAAAAACACAAAAAGAAACTATTAAGCATGTATTTTGGGCATATTTTCATGATTTAGGGGTTAAATGACTCCGAAAAAGTGTATAAAATGACACCTCATCAAGTGCCTGAATCAACTCTTTCCCATGTATCTGCTAAAAATGCAAGTTGTTCTTCATTCAAAGAAACCCCTGCTTCCTGAGCTTATGCTAGCAGCATTTTTTCCTTAAACCATTCTAAATTCTGTGCTCTCTTCGGTTGAGTACACTACCTTGCAAAGTGACCTTCACCTTTGCAGTTGTAGCATCGAATGACCTTTGATTGGTTTGCAGTAATATTTCTTGTATACCTGATAACCCATGTTCCAGTAGCATTACCCTTTATACTATTACCCCTATAACTCTGAGTCTGTCGTCCTGGCATATTCTGCACTGTGACCCTGCCGTCCTGAATAGTGGATTGGTTCATTAGATTAGACGAAGTACTGAGTTGATTGTTGGTTGGTGGATATCGTGGGGCAAATGCGGTGCTAATGAATGTCATTGCTTTGTTGAGACTTGAAATTGGATCATCAGTGGGAAGAAATTATGGTACAGCAAGACATGAATCAAGTTATGAAAATAATGTTGATGATTGTTGATGAACAGCTGGTGCTTGATATGATTGTTGATGAACCACTGTGCTTGATGAGCAACTGGTGCAGAGTATGATTGTTGGTTGTAGACATTCTCAGCCATTGTAGACATTGGATTCATAACGATTTGATTGATGTGTGAAATGATGTTAAGGATCTTAAGTAGATTAAGTAAAGTGGTTGTGGTTTGTTTTTGAAATCGTTGTTTACGTTAAAGTACTTGAGCTTAATTAACGATTATTAGAAAACTTGAAATAAGGACTAACAATGAAAATGATTAAAAACTAAATAAAACTAAAGGTTAACTAAAATTTAAAAAAAATGACTAAAAATGAAAAATGTTTGAAAATGAAAGGTTAAAGTTGAAAAAATCTTAAAACTAAGGACTAGAAGTAATAATGTTTATTATGAAGGGTTAAAAGTGTAAATTCAAAACAACTTGACCCTTTCTTTTTTAACCCTACCAAAAATACTTGAACCTTGTTTTAAATGAACCTCTTTTAAAACTTTGAACCTTTGGTAAATATTTGAACCTACCAAATATTATGAACCTTGTGAAACTAATTTGAAATGTGCATTGTTTACGTATGCATGAATATAAGATCATCTTCTTCTTCAATGAAACTTAACGTAGGGTTTTAGTATCGTAGCTTTGATTCGGAATGATTAAGCAAGAACGAAGTACGTTACGATGATGTACGAATGATCGCGATGCTAATGAGTGCGGTTCGAAGACCCGCGAGCGTCGAAACTCAAAACCCGAAAACCTGTGATGTCTCGAAACAGATCAAACCGCCTTACTACTAACCAAATCGCATGTTCAAGATACTCAAACCGCTTAGGATAACTACTCAAATCGCTGGACTTAAGGGGTGTTATGATCAAACCGCGGTGTAATGATCAAATCGTGGTGTTATGAAAACCTATCAAATCGCCTTGTCAAACGAAGCTATCAAACCGCCTGAATTTGGTGGTCAAATCGCCTTGATGAAGCTTTAACTAAAATCGCTTGTGAATAAGCTCAAACCGCCTAATCCTTGGATCAAACCGCGTGACTGAGGCTCAACAAACCGCCTGGCTTAAGTAAACAAATCGCGTGATAAGGTTTTGTATAAGCTGCCAAATCGCGTTCAGTTTAACTGCTCAAATCGCATGCTGTGTTTACTTAACTCGTGTGAAGCCCTAGACAAATCGCCTGCTCAAATCGCCGAGTATTTGAAGTTCAAATCGCTTGCTCTGTTGATACTCAAATCTCTTGGAACCTGCATATCAAATCGCTTGAATACTCTCGTCAAACCGCCTGGCTTATAACTGTCAAACCCCATGAGGTATGGTCAAATCGTCTAACCTTGGTACTCAAACCGCCTCTTTCTAACTCAAATCGCTTTAGTTTAGTTGCTCAAACCGCCTTCAAGTGACTCAAACCGCCTTCAAGTGACTCAAACCGCCTTACCCTTTATCAAATCGCCTGTCCTTTTATTTTACTTTTTGTCCTTTTATTCTTTTTCAAACCGTGTACCAAACAGAACCCACCAAAAAGCTCTAAAAAGCTTGGCAAATAAGCAGTTTTTGAAAGGTAAATAAGCTACGAAAGTGACACTAACAATAAGCTAAACAGTTCGGATTTAAAACAAGCTAAACATCTAAATAAGCTAGAAAGATGAAACGTGACAAATAAACTAAAAATAAGCTTGTAAACAAACTGTTTCAACCTAATAAGCCACGTTTTTTATACGAAAAATAAGCTGGTTTTGTTTTTAGATTAAAAAGATATAAGCTTTTTGTGTAATAAGCACTTATAAAAATAAGCCGAATCAAAAAACTATATAAATAAGCCTGAATAAGCTAACAACAAAACCATACATCACTCAACCCACCCCATGGCTCTTGATACCAATTGTAATAAATGGATTTCACACACACAATACAAGTAATCTTATGATTCTAGAGAGAGAAAGCTAGTGAGAGAAAGGGATGAAAGAATACATCAAAAACACACACATGTACTATGTGAAAAATGATCCAACCAACACCTTCTCTATGTGTGGAGAGGGTATTTATACAACATTTGGACCGGCTACCCATGGATAGTCCATGGGCTGGCCCGGTTAAATTACTAGATATTATCTTACTTAGCCTACGAGCTAGGAAGTTAAATATGTGGAGTGACCGAGTCTTTTCTAGAATCCTAACAAGATTCCTCACTGGAAATGATAGCATAGGCACTTCTGACATCATGTAGAGTTTCTCTTGATAGAATAGAACTTCTAATTTGCATATAAGTATCATCAAGACGCATTAAAAATTGCATTAACTTCATCAACTGATTATGTTCTTAAAATCATCAACAGCATGACAAATACATCTAGACAACTCAATCAAAGCATCAAATTGTTTCACAAAGCATTTAACCTATGATAATAATCAGCAATACAAGATGCATTTTAACTCAAAGTATGTATTTTATGATGCAAACTAAAAGTCACGGATTCATCTACTTTATCATAAGTTTCTTTTAATTCTTCCCAAACATGTTTAGCCCTTTTTGAAAAAATTTGACCAAGAAAGAGTTCCTCAGAAATAGAATTTAGGATCCACCCCAAAACCACAACATTGACTCTATCCTACTGTCTACCTAACACTTTATCAGTGTTAGATCTTCTACAAGAACCATCAATAAAGCCATTCTTATTTTTACCCTCTAAAGCAAGTAACTTAGCACATGACCAAACTTGATAATTCTCAGTCCCTTTTAATTTCACAGGTCAACAGTCAATGTAGCAGAATCATTAGGATGTAAATGTAGAGGATTGCTAACATCAAGTTTACTTATCAAAGTAATATTAGGATCAGGTTCAAATTCATCATCAGTATAACCATGCACAGACATCTTGAGAACAGATAATAAAAGAAATAATAACACAAACACAAAAACAAATAAAGAATAAGCTAAAGAAGTTCCCAGGCTTCCTTGCCACTTATAGTGGTAGGGCAAGGGCAGAAAAGCTTATTCTTAGAACAATAATAACAAGAACAACCCCTTAACACCACAAACAGCAAATAACCCTTCAACAAATCAACCATAAAAAATTTAAAGTTAATACTAGTGCAACTACCATATCCTTACAATAATCAATGAACGGAAAAAATAAAACAGAAAGATAAAGAACGGATGTGGAGTAGGCTTTATCAGAGCACACGGTAATCAGCAAAACGCTGCGGAAGACTTCCTTACTATCCTTTTATTCACTTAGTCAAAGGATAATAAGACACTAGAATCTTAATTCCCAATTAACCAACCCCTAATTTCAAAAATTAGGATTATTACAAGATCTTTTTAGAAATCAACAAGAACACCAACGAATCAACTAACAATAGTTAATTGATTATAAGAAGCCTTTAAGAACCAAAAGCCCCAAATTTCCCAAACTCTAATTTTTTCAAAAATTGGGTGTTTTTCAAAAAACTTTCAACTATGACAAATTAAAAACAGATCTATCAATTAACAATCGTTAATTGACCAAAAAACTTTGAAACCCTAATTTTGAAAATCCAGAGCAAGAGGAAGACCTTGCTCTGATACCATAAATAAATTTATAGAAAACAATATCTATGTTCTTGAATCTCAATTCAAGAACTAAACAACTCTCAAACAACATGTCACAAAGCTTGATCTTAATCAAGAAACAGAAACAAACCACCACTGCTAATCAGGTGTGATTCAATCACCTAATTACTGATTGTTCTATTACAAAACAATTGGAAACAAAGAGAGAGAAGCAGATCTAGGGTTATGACCAGTCATAACCCATAGCCTTCTTTATATAGGCCGCTAAGATTTGGAACTTGGCAACTCTAGTTCTCCAAGAAATGCATCTATATGAAGGACCGCTAGGTTATAGCCTAGGCTTAACCACCTACTTCTCTATAACCAAAGGCTCTGATACCAATCTGTCACACCCCGCCTAGGCGGAAACACGAGGCGTAACATCATGGATATCATCACAACACAATGGTGTCAACAATAGAGAGAACTAAATGAAATAGATAAACAAATGAGACACAATGTGTCATGACAATATCTAACACAAGATAAAAGAGTCTTGCATTACGATAGCAAAGTCATACCTCAAGGAACATAATCCAAAAGTCTAAACAAAATCAACAAAACATCCAGGTATCAAACAATTCAAATGACATAAATAAAATCTCTAGGAGAATGACTCCGCATGCAAGCCTACGGTCTCACTAGCCACTCTTCCTAACTTCCTTATCCTCAAGAAGATTACCTGAAAATGATGCTTAAAACGTCAACATAATGTTGGTGAGAGTCATAGGTTTAAGACACGATAATCAAATCTAACTGTAAATTACTGTGATAATAAAGAAAACATTGCAGGACAATAAATGAACTATCATACAGGCTAACATGCAAATCCAATCAATCACACAAATACCCAGCAAACGACTATAAGACGTCTCATATTGTACCAAGGTCCCTGTGGTTACCCCCTTAGCCCAGGCCATGGATACTCCCAAAGTAACCTTCCTGCTCGCTAGGCCACAGTACCATCCACTAAACAGGCCATGGATACCCGCAGGTGATCCCCCTGACTTAGTTCGCAATTCTCAATATCACATCACAAAACATGTAGCACACAACATACAATAGTCACGTATAGTCCATGCATCTTTGACAACACATTATCACAGTAATCAAAACATTTCCAAACACTTTGCATCATTTCCACCCCAATAAATCATAAGAAAAGAGGGGCTATGAAAGTCACCTGATGCAAAAAACAGCTTCCAAAGAATATCAACACAAGCTATACAATACAAACACAAACGTGTTACACGTGGCCAAGCTAAAAGCTAGTCCGTGTAACACTCATATGATGGATGTCTAAGGGTTTGATTAACCATCATGGGTTACCCCGACACCATGCCCAACCTTAACCATCTTGTTAACACATTATACTAGTTAACTACAATTTATCCAAAAATGCAGAATTTTAGCGTGTCTTAACCAACTTAAAAACCATACTTGCTGACCTTTATAAATTATACCAAAAATCATCTAAGCTCCTTTATGTGTTTATTAAATACCTTGAGATTCCCAAGTACCCATTACATGTGCAACTATCCCAAATAAAATCAAACTTCAAAACTGTCCTAATTCGGATCTGATTGCACACTAAAATATATGGCCCTAACTATCATACTTAGACACACAATCAGAATCTATCCTTCTACGGTTTCTTTATATACATATGGAAATTAACTACTGTAGAAGGGCTAAGCTTAATTCCACTTTTAAGTTAGGGTTTCACCCTCACAAACATGACCTAAATCTGACCCGTATTTACTGATTTGACAACTTTTAGTGTAACCAACATTTGAATGACTTCCCCACCTTAAAAACCTTCGAGGCCAGATTTTATGGAAAGTAGACTCTTTTGGATTATTCATAGACTCAAGAAACATATCAATACATGTTTTTATCATCTAGATATCAGTCGTTGAACACGACCCAAAATTCTGCTCAACCTTAAATCAAGTTTTAACGCAAATCTAACCTAACCAATTGCACGATCACAACCCTAATCCCTTACTAATCACCATCGTGTTTAAGTAATTTACCGCTCTAGAGGAAATAGGAGAGTTCCCACGCTTCTAGATGAGTAATCCACCTAAGTATCTGAAAGTAAGACAGAAAACCCTTTAGCTCGCCCCGGGTGTTGACCCAGGACCAAGCTCGGGTGTGAGAGTAGGTACTTTTGTAGGAGCCGAAGGGGCTATGAGTAATAAATGCGTGTGTAGTGTAGTCAAAAAATGCTACCTCTTAAGTAGTAAATCCTTGGGTATTTATACTACTTGAAGTACTGTTTGGAAGTACTGTTCTTGACACCTTGGAAATGAAAGAGACAACCTATACCTAGCCTTTGCCTTGGGTGTCGGTACTCCTTGGAGACATCGCTCCTTAATTCCTGGGATAGTGATGTTACATAGGTGCTTGTTATTATCCAACAGTTTGAAGAGTTGTCCTTCTTTATCGAGTCTAATGTTTTGTCTCCTTTAGGGTTGATGTAGTGTGCCCGTCCGGACATGTCTCCCTAGTATGACTTTAATAGCACAAACTATTAGAGTGATACTTAAAAGTGCTCAGTTGAAAGGACCAGAACCACTGCTCTTGCTTTCGTCCTCTTCGTTTTCATCTCCATATATTTTTATTTTTTATTTATTTATTCTATTTTTTTGAAACGCCTTCCTTGATGAATATGGGACAAAACCCATAATTACAGTGGGTTAAAATTCATTACTTGCTTTTCATCCCTTTTCATCTGGGACGTACGCGTGATGCACACTTTGCAATGGAGGGTCAAGATTGGGCCTTGCCAGCTGTGTGACACGTCGCTATGGCCCAAAGCCCATTTCTTTGCCTATAAATAGCCCACCTCCTCCTTTTTACTACGTGTAAAATCTTGAGCCGAACGTCTCTTCTTCTTTTTTCTCTTCGTGTTTTCAGGTATATACTCCTTCCTTTGTATTTTTTGATAATTTGTCCCCTCCGGTATCTTTGAAAATG